>JAPYZL010184541.1:0-18132 GCA_030522825.1 Platygaster orseoliae
AGTAATCGGGGCAATATCATTTCGGTGCATCAAACGATCGAACAAATCGCGATTCGATTCAATTTACTTTCGAGAAAATTATCAATCGGAAAATAACCACAGAGAGGTTCGGCATATATTCGCATTCGGCAAAGTGGGTTTTTTTTTGTTCGGCATTTTGGGATTTCGGATAAATAAGTGCGCGGCGTCCCCTAATATGTCTTTAAAGGCTTCTGGTACAAGGCGCGCCCAATACGACTTCCGAAGTATTAAGACAGGCTGATTCGACAGTAGTATACGTTGAGTGCAATATATATACTACGCATGGGTTTTTTTGATTCATGCGAGAGAGAAGTGCTCAATTTGTACTATCAGCTATCAGGCGATTCATGGAATACCGAACTGCACGGTAAAAATTGAAATATTTTTTGATACATTTTACCGTGCAGCTTAGTTTATTATAATGATCGTCAGGTAAAAATAGCAATATTAGGTTTTTTTTGAGGTGCTGCACGGTCAAAACTACAAAAACTTTTGTAATTATTAGGTTTTTTCTCGTTAAGTTATGTTAGACATAACCGTAAAATTGACTGAATTTACACTATGTGCCAGCTTTCTAGTGAACTGCACGGTAATTCTTAACAGAAATTTCTTTCCGTGCACGTAATAATCCATGGACGAGTTATTTATTACAAAATATCTAAATACATATTTTATATAAAGCAAAATTACAAGGCTAACCATTCAATTTTTGTTACTCAATTTAAAAAATTGAATTTCTCAGAATGGTTCGAATAACTAGAAATGATCAGTTGGTCAAGAATCATTTTTATCGATCAACATGTTCACTTTAATAATTGTCAATGGTTTTTCAAAGTTTTTTCTTTGATTAAGGTCAAAATAAAAATGAGTTAGTGTCTCCAAAAGTAATTCAATTTTGAAAAAGACCTGAATATTTCTAGCATCGCAATTTCTTTTATCTTTAAAACAGTATTGCTGAGACATGAACAACTTGAATATTTGAACGTAAGCGGATGCGAACTCGGTCCTTCAACCGGAGCGAATATCGCAGACGTTATTTCTTCTGGAAACATGAAAATACCAGAACTGATAGTCGACGTTTCAAATAACGGTTTTGGACCGATCGGTGAGCTCTTTTTAATTTTTATTATTTAAAAAAATTACAAGGGTTGAACAAAATAAAAATACCTTCATTTGGCACTTTTGCAATACATCAAGCTCCGAAATACGGAGTTTATGAAAACTCTACATTCGTCTTCTTCAAATGCTTACAATTAAACTTGAATAATGTGTCACTTGTTAGCTGGAAAAGCTCTCGAATTGGCGATCAAATTGAGCTCTATTATAGTTGGATTCGACGGTAGAATGTGTAATTTCACAAAGCAATCCGAATACCTGATAAACGAAAGCATCGACCGGTGAGTGAAAAACATTCAGTTGTATTTGGAACCTTGCCACATTTTTATCACTTTTTCCGCAGAATGTCAGAAAAATATATCTATATAGAATTTTCTCTGATAAATTAAAGAAATTATCGTTCACTAACTGCAGTGATTCCAGAATTCTACAGCAGGATCTATGACTTTATGAATTTTCATATTTTTTATGGATTCTGTAATTACAAAAATGAAGAATTTTGAAATTTCCTTTCTGAAGTTTCGAATTTTCGAGGATTCTGTTATAGTTTTTTATACAATACTGGGGATGTCAGAATTTTAAGTTTAAAACAGTGATTCAAATTTCGCAATTTTTTACTTGTTATCACTGAAACATTATTTATAATTTTGGTTATGTGAGACTTTTGGAAACAATTTTTATTTAATTTGTCGAATTCCTGTTCTAGTATTCAACACTTTTCACGATGAAAAATTTATAAATAAAAAAGTCTTGAATCTCTCTTTTTATAGTCTTCAGTTTTGACATTGTGTTTATTTTTGTACTAATGTTATTTATTTGCAAAAGTTTTTTTTTTCCTTAAATAGTATAAAGATAAATTAAGTTATTTTATCGACCTCGGATTCATTTGTGTGTATGAAAAAAGAGAATGACTTTCTTTGCTCAAGATATACTAATCATTATTAACACCTTCATGATTCCAAAACATATTAGGCATTTTGCATGACAAAATCGTAGAATATTGCCTTGGTACAGTAAAAATGTACTAAAAAGTAAAAATACGAAACTCGCTGAAGCGCGATCGAACGATAAAATATGCCAGATCAAATAAATGTACACGCACTGAAGCGAAAAAAGGAAAGAAATCTTTTCCTGCATTGAATTTCGGTTGAATTTTAAAAATCCGACTGCCTCTCGCGTTGCATGTTGAGTTATCTGCTTCTCTGAGTAGAATGAAACATGTTACAAATTTGTTTTTTATCTAATTATTTTTCTCTACATCATTTTTTTTACAATTTAATTACCGACTAGTAATGAATTTTTCCACGACAAAAGTTGTCGACTATTAAAAATGACAGACCTTTTAAATAAAATTCTAGGACTTGGTGTCAGTTGAGGAAATTTTTTCATGCTTTGAGTATTTGTTGGATTTTTATTTAGTGCAATATATGTATCTGAATTTCCAAACGTTTATGAAATAAACGAAAACTGAAAAAAAATTATTTTTGTATTTCCACCTAAGATTAAAGTAAAAAAAAGTTAGAAACTTTGCCTAATATTTGTTAAATATCAATAATTATTTATTATTATAATAAAGAAAAGCAATGGAAACAATTTTTCGTTTTAGTTTTATCATTAAACATTTGTTGTGCAATTAGTTGTGCAAGTATCTTTGATACAGTTATAATTACTACAGCAGGTTTTTTGTGCAAAAAGTTATTATCACCAAAATTTTAACTTATTTTACGTTGCGTGAGAAGAAAAAATAAAAATTATGACTGCGCATCTATCTATCATGAGATTACCATAGCCAAACGCTCCTCGAAAATAGTTTTTTCCTGACATGGTGTTCTTACTATTAAAATACTAGTTTTACATGGCGAATGAAATATTCATGAAAAATAGTGAACAATCCACATTTCATAAAAATGTATGCACTCACTATAAATATCAAAAGTAAGACTTTCTTCAAACTTTGGAATCTCTATCATTCAATTCCGGAAAAACTATTCTCTCAGAAGCCTTTAAAAAGTATGAAGCTTGATCGAACATTTTTTAAACAGTAGATTTTGCAAAATAAATTAATCAATCGACTCATGTTACATTTAGATGATTTTCAACATTCATATGGATTTTCTTGCATAGCTGGAACTGTCGTCTCTAAACTCAAAATTATTTAATGTTGTCACAGGCTCCTTGAAACAAGTAAACGTGCCATCATCATACTTCCCAACTACTTGTCGCGTGAATGTCAAGCAAATTTAAGTAATAAAATGTTATGTGTCTCGGTATTTTCTGCGTTATTTCAACTTTGTGGTAAAAGTGTCTGGATTCTCAGCCAACGTTTCCTCCTGCATTTTTTGATTAATCATGGGGGGCAAATTCGAATTACCGACATTGAAAGTAATGAAGAACGATCATTAATTAAGTCGAGCGAACGTCTGTGAAAATCTGGCTGGAATATGAATGTGAAACATCGTGACCCGCAGAAATTCTGAAATTAATGAATCACGGTAATACGTATATATATGTACAGACCTAGAATATCGTTCGTTTAAGGTGTGTTACGTGCGATTTGCATAGCTGAGATCGAAAGTTTAATCATGCTGATGAGTATGAAATTAATACGTTATTAATGTATGGTTTAGTCAAATAGATAATTCTTATTCGAAGTTTTAACTTGAAACTAAAGATAAAAACTGCTTTTTCTAATGAATTTGATTCTTATTAAAAAAGGCGAAATTTTTATAAAGAAATTTTTTATTATTTTATATGAATGTTATATAAATATATAAATTTATTAAAATCTTATGAAGTCAACCTTAACAGATTCTTATAAAACAAAATTTCTCATAACGTGACCGAATAAAAACTTTATGAAACAATTTTTTTCTTATAGGAAAGAGACAGTTTTATAAAAAATTGTAAGCTTTTTTTAAAAAATACTTGATCCCTATACATTTATTATAAACTTTAATATTGTTATAAAAAATTGTCGAATCTTACGAAAAATTTTTAATTTTTATGAGTTTTTTTAATATCAATATACTTTGATTAATTTCTTATACGACAAAAATTTATTTTTAAAAATTTGTATAAGAATTTTTGCAAAAAATAATATTTTTTGAACAAAATTTATTTTATAAAGTTTTTGTAAAGTCACTTTAAAAAAAAAGTTTTTTTATAATAATTTTATAAGTTTTTTATAAGAACCAATGTTACAAAGAAACAATCAAAAATTTTAAAAAATTCTAAACTTTTTGTAAAAAAATATTAAATCCTCGTACATTTAATACAAACTTCAATTTTTTTATGAAAAATTGTCGAATCTTGTTAATATTTTATTAATTTTTATACATATTTTTTTATATAAATTTACTTCAATCAATTTTTTATAAAACAAATTTCATCTTAAAAAATTCGTATAAGAATTTCTGCAAAAAATAAAATTTTTTGAAGAAGATCTATTTTATAAAGTTTTAACTTTATAAAATATCACTAAATTATACTCTTATAAATATAACTTTAGAAAAATTTATAGAAAAAATTTTCTTATAATAATTTTATAAGGTTTTTATAAGAAAAAAATCACCAGGGTTGCGAAAAGTAAATGATTATATATAGAGTATATTTAAGTAGTTGAAAAACTTGATGTGGATCTTGGGAATAAAAATTTTTTTGGAGCGTAAAGTAGTTCAACTTTTAATTAAAAAAAAATTATACTTTGTTATCTTGAGCATGAATGTATAAGAGCTTGAGAATTGAAGAATATTAAAAATAATTCCAAGAAAGTAAATCTTCCGATGTGCAACAATTTTTGAGAAATATAATTTGTTTAATATAAATTTGAACAATTTGTTGCTTCAAACTTTTGATTGCCAGTACTTATTTAAAGCAAATTTTGCAGGTATTTCATAATGAAAAATCAATATTTCAAAAACTTCAAATAACTAATATTATAACATGTTTCCATAAAAATATTCTCAGCAATGAATTAATTAACTGAATAACAGAATATACAGTGAAAATTTATTAACTAAAAAATTGCCATATTTAGATACCAACATATGTGACGCGATTTGAGAAAAGATACCTTAGGGTACAAATCGTCTAGGCCTACTTTCCGATGCCTTTGAGACAGATAATATGCCTAAACGATCGGTACCTTAAGGTATCTTTTTTCAAATCGTGTCACATATATATTTTTCGTAATGAAAGAAAGTTTTGTATTTATAAAAGTAATAATTGTTACTTTGAATATAAAGACTGCAATTTTTACGAACATTGAAATTCCTGTCTCTGAACCTGATAAAAAAATATATTTCAAGCTTTTAGAGAGTCTTAAATACTGCACATTAATTACGTTAAACGGTTTTCTAAAAAATTAATCTTACAAAAATTAGAACCTAAAAACAATCACGTAATCACGAAATATTCATTAACTATAACATCAAACTCTATTATATACTAATACGTCATTTGCCGCGAACATCCAGTATGCAAATAGTACGAACGCCAAATCAGGAAAACGCTACCTTTGAGAAGTGTTTGATTATGGTAAGAGCGATTGTGCATGTGTAAACAGTGCAATGCACAAACGTCCACTGCACGATATTAGGATGATCAAACACAAATTATACATTCAATAGATGCACATTTACAAAGTGGATTTTCTTTTCTGCACAACGTAATTGCGACTGAAAATATTTTAAGAAATAATTTGTTCAAAAAAAATCTACTGCACCGATCGTCGTTATAAGAAAAGTACTTTCAGAACTAATTTTTGTTCATTTATGCGATGTATAAATAAATATTGCACACAACAGCGATTCTCAAAACGCTCACTTTTTCTTAAATGGCACCAAACCATACATTCTAAAACATTGATAAGGTGTATTTTTTAAAGATCTCTGCTGAATATTTTTTTTACCATGAACTGAAAAATAAATCTTAATTCATGCCCTTGCTTAAAATTTGTATTTTCAAATATTTCATGTGTAATTTCAAGAAGCGTTTCAACTTATATCACTAACATTAAAAAAAAATTAAAAAGTTTTCCTGTGGTGAAATTCTTGGAAATTTCCTGGAAATATTTTCGTCACATAAGAGTACCCACTTTAAAGTTATGTATATTTAAGTGGATAATACAAAAATATACATGAATTTTCCGTATAAAACTTCACCAAAAGTTTTTATCATTTCCATTAATTTTGAGGCCGGAAACAACAAAAATACCGACATCACAAAAATAACTGCCACCCTAGACTGTATATGCCCCTGTCTGCAGTAGATACATGAACGAACACAAGAATGCATACGTTCGGAGAATAACGGGTCACTGGGTCCATTTTTCCAACAGGAAGTTACAATCACACTCGATTTTCGGTGTTTTCGCAGTTAGAGTGCAATTGTATGGCGCGCGGAAGTCGCGGTGGCACTGACACGGACATAAACTAAATGAGTGATTCATATCCACGTTGTGGTAGCCTATTTTGTGTCAAAGCCGTTAATTTTGCATCGAACTTGGCGTGGGCATACCTTTTTTCGTGGGCGTCTTAGCCCGGTTTTTTGGCATCAAGTTCAGAATTCGGCAAATCACGACTTACCATTGCTTTTATGAACATGTTTTTCATCCCTTTACAGTAAAGATGCATAAAACATTATGCATAATAATTTTAAATACATTATGGTCTATTCATCTAGCTTTTTTTACAGCGAATAAAAGCGAGCGTTAGATAATTTACCGCTCCGTGGATCACGCCAGCTGAATATTTGCCATAATGGCATTTCCGTAGTTAATTAATGATTCAATATCGTTGCCGCACTGCGGTATCACAGTCAACTGCCAAAATTTCTCGATTTTCTTTTGATTTTGGCAAGCACAATGAGCGTCAGCCTCGAATTTCCCAATGCGAAGAGCGAGCGTTCGCGAATAAACACCTCATTTATTACCACGCTTGGAGCGGTGACTTACCGATGCTTTTTTTTCATTATAATATGACTGATAAATAATCATGAATAGTGATTTTTCATCAATAACAAAAATTAGAGGCAGAGAAAGAAATTTTGTATTATAAGAATCATGATTCAAAATTACAATATGATTATAACTTCAGGATCATATTTTTATGTAAAATATCTAAGTTACCTATGAGGAATTTTTAGAATACAAAATTTGATAATTTGAATTGATTAACAAGTAAAAAATTTCAAGCTCCCTCAGAAAGTCAGTCTTGATAATGGCCCTGTTCGTGTACTTTTTTTATTTATGCACATATTATAGTGTATAATTTATTAGATACTTAACCCTGAGGTATTACCATCATTAAATTTATTAATAGGATTTGGGATTTCTAAATTATTAATATTTTTTTTCATAAACTTACCTAATAGTGAACAAAGTTATGTAACTTTAAGACATACATGATTTATTGGTTATTTTGACAAAAACTGCCAAATAATTTATTGCATGAAAAAATACAATCCTAGGTCACCCTGTTTTTGCTGTGCAGAGCAGGTGACGAAAATTTCCGTTGATATTCATCACAATATTGTTTCTAGAACGTCAGGTTATTCATACACAAGTGTCACATTTCTAAAATTAGGCAGAGTACAAAATATTTGCGTAATGGTTTGTTGAATTTGAATGTACTGTCCAAAAGTACTCAAAATAAACTTGAGAAAGTGACTACTTAAATATTGGGTGAATTCGAGAATGATTAAAATAGTTTTGGAAACAATACTCATTATTATAATAATTTTATATATCTAATGAAAACTGAATGAATAAATCAACAAAAATAGTCCAATTTCAAAGAATTTAAAATTAAGTTTATTGAGTTTTAAAAAATATCAACAAACTCTGAACTCAACAGATACAAGTTTTAAATGATAAAAACCAAGCACTTTTTTTATAAAATCTACAGCAATTAGGAGAAATTCGCAGAATGAAGAAATCACAGTAAATCATTTTTTGACAGTAAAATTTCGCGTTTTAATAATAAAACCGTGCAAGTGTGAAAATTTTTCCTACGAAGTTCATAATCATACCAATTAATAACATTTGTTGAAAATTTCACTCGACTTTCTCAAGAATTTTATAAATTGTTTGATCTCGTGGATTTTTGAATTATTATTTGAATACATACATACATTGCCAGTTTTTATCAATCTCGAAATCGTGTCATTGAGAGGTCAAAAAATTTTGTGCATATTGTGACTTTGACTTCAAAAATTAAAATTGAACTCAAATTCATTCATAAGAAAGAAAAAATGTTTGTAAAATTTCAGATTTTACACTAATTTTGCTCAAAATTTTTCGTTATTTTCAAATTGTACAAGTTTTTCCCTCTATAACAGAAGAAAACTTCTAATTCCAAAAAAATTTGCAACTAGATTTTCGAACTGTGGAAAATGAAACCAAAAATGAAGTGAATGATTATGTAATCTTTTTTCTCGTGTTCTTTTCATAAAATACTCAAATGCAAATCGTTCATGCTGGATCAAAACTAACGAAAAGAGTTTCTCGCTTTATAATGTAATATTAATTCTATGCTTTTTTGCTACAACAAGAAAAAAACTCAGTTAATATACATGTCTAACAAAAATGCTAAAAAGAATTAGTTGACAGTCGCTATAAATATCTCACTCAAAAAAACATAGAATCTGCATTAGAAGTAATGAAAAAAAAAACCCTAATGAAAATTGGGATTTCACTCCAGTGGATTCGTGCCCTTCGATTGAACAATCCCAATTATTCGTCGACATCGGAAAAACTCAACTCTGAAAAAAAAAGACTGACACACAACCAGTCTAATCCAACACGAAAAATCGGATTTTCTTGTGTATCGCATGAGAGAAAAAATTTATGCAAAGAAATACGAATCCTTTCAATGGATAACGCAAATCCCGAATAATTTATAAATCTAGTTGCAGCTGTACCTACGCGTTTTATTACAAATAAAATAAAAATAACATATGTCAAATATATTAATTTCAATAAATATAACCAAGCCTACATAATTAATTACAAAATTACGGAGTCTATGTGAAGCTAAACCAAGTTAAATATACTTATAAAGGTTTATATAAAAATAGCAAATGATAAAAACTGGTTTCTGAAAATGTCATCTATAATCTCGATGTGAAAAAAAATCAGGAGCGAAAGGAGCTTTGTCAAACTTGATACTTGATGGAAAAACCAGGTTTAAGTGTAAATAAACGTAGAAAGAAGATTAAACGGAAGAGCAATCTGGGAAAGGGAAGCATTTGGAACTGCGCCACCGTCGAAATAGCTTTTCGCGTGTTCCTTTTTCCATGGTTCCACGAATGTTCCCATTGCCGGCATCTCGGGCAACGGGAATGTGTTCCGCACTGACAAAAAAGGTGCCTGGGAATATTTTTTCATGCAGAGTGACGCGAGGTGCTCGTGAGACTCAAGGGAAAACGCCATGTTCTGCCACAATTCCACTCGCGTTATAGTGTAACCCCATTTTATCTTCATCCAATCTTCTTTCTTACGAGTTTTTCTCTTTTCTTCAAACAGTATCATTGAATGATTTTTATTTTCGTCATTTTTAATCACACTAGTTGCACAGGTCGAGGAGGAGCTCTAAGCCCTCCCGGAATACAAATAGAATTAATTATCGTGGGGTGCAAACATAAGATTTGATACAAGACTAAGTAATAAAAAAGCAGATTATAATGAATGCATAAGTATATCATTATTATATTATAAGATGAGTAAAAATTTTCAAAATTGTATTTCGTAAATCTAGAACGAATTTTCTTATGCAAATTTGTAAAGTGAGAGAAAATTCAGAATTAAAACTTTTCTTGAGAGACACCCCGATCATGTTTTACCAGGAAAACGTAAAAAATTGTTTCAACATGGTGAATTGTCGAGAAAAATAAAAATCTACGAAAATTCCGAAAATCTAAAAAAAAACCTTGAACTCTGAAACATCGAATTATATAAATCTACATAGAAAACCAGATGAATACCAGAAAATCTTTCGTATCTTACGAATTCTGAAGAAATACTAAAAATTGTAAAATTCTATGGAAAAAATGTTTTCTGAAAAAATCTGAATAAATACTTACGATCCATTAAACTTTGAACTCTATAGTGTAAAATTCTTAAAAGTGTGTATAGCAATCGATAACAATACTAAAAAACGTAACAAGGGAATCTATTCTTGAAACTTGTCCATTTCGAAATGGATAGATTTTTTTAAATGGATATGAAATCTGTCAATTTCGTTGTCCCTGAACTCGTCTGCATCAAACCCAACGTTAGCGTCAATTTTGTTACAGTCATGTACAAATGTTGATATTCATGCATCACCGTATATAATTATTTTGTAGATAAAATGTTTATTTAATTCCTCGTTATCAATTTTCTATTATGTCCCGAGGTTTCCCTAATGATGTTAATTTTTGTTTTTTCTAAAGACAAAATTTACACCATAATGATAAATATTTTATGTAAATTCCGTTTTTTTATAGTCTACCTTATAAAATTTTTTTATAAAGTGATGGTATGAAAATTTTCTAGAAAAATTGTTTAAATAATAAAATATAGACAGTTTTATAAACATTTGTAAATTTTTTATTAAAAAATATTTGAATCTCGTACATTTTTACACCATTTGTTATTTTTATAAAAATTTTCCAATCTTATGAAAATTTTTTATTTTTATAACTTTTCATTTTATACATTCAATTTTATAAATTTCTTATAAAACAGAAAATTATTTGAAAAATTGATTTTAAAAATTTTCGCAAGAAATAAAAGTTCATAAAGGAAATTTTCTTATAAAGTCCTTAAAATGTTATTTTATAAAAAAAAAAAAATTCCTTTAAAAATTTTTTCTAAGTTCAACTTTATAAAAGTTTTTTTTTTTTAATTTAATAAAACTTTCTTATGAAAAAAAGGTTTTCATAAGAATCGAAATCAATATAGGGTGGAATGAAGGATTAAATCACCGAATAATCTTCAAATCACAGTATGTCAATGTAAAGTATTAGAGATTATTTTATGATTTTCCTATTTGTGAATACTAAAATTTTTTGTACGACTATTGTTGAAAATTATTAATTAAAATTGATTGGTAATATTTATTGAATTATTTTCAAATAAATATTTACATTTATTGCACACGTCATTATTTATAATCCTTTAAAATTTTAATGGATGATATATATATATATATATATATATATATATATATATATATATATATTTATATATTGGTAGAAACATTTCATTGGTACATTGGTAGAAACATTTCATTTCAGCAGAAATTATATATTTATATACAACAATTACATATTATATTTGTACACAATATTATATAAATTTACACACACTAGCACAATTTCATATATTCACATATTTAGTTTTCATTTTCTTTTTATGTACTATTGATGAATTACGTACTAATTATATTAATAAGTGATCATAATATCTATATACTTGAGAACATAAATATGTATTTTTTTGTAGAATTATAATTTCAATTATTAACAATTTCTTACAAGTTCATCATATTATTGTACAGTCAATAAAAATTTCAAATATTGAATAGAAATATGAAAAACCTTATTTTATAAATATTGGAAATATTTCTCATTAACTCTGAGTTTGGTCATGTGTTAAACTTTTGACAGAGGGAATATACTATAGTTTACGAATTTTTTTTCATTGTGATTACCTTAACAAAAAGAGTTTTTGAGACTGCATATTGGCTTTGCTTAGTACGAAAATTACCTTTATTTGTTTATATAAAGAAGTGTTATCGAAACATTAGCAAAAATATTATGTTACTGCGAGTTTTGGAAATGTCGGTTTCGTCAAAATAGGCAATTTCCAAAACTCACAGTACGATATTTTATTCACAGTTCACTAGTAATTCACGGCCAAATATCCGATTACTAGCGAATTGTGAATAAATGTATTTCTAGTCCTTTTTTTCAGTTATGCCGAAAAATACAAGAAAAATCAATCATAAATAAGTAAAAACGATAATCAAATGAAACTGTTAATTTTTTACAGCTAATTAAACAATGATAAAATTAATCAAAACTTTTAAAAAATTTTAGTGTTGTACCTCTAACTATGCACTGAAACTTAGCTAAGTTTCAAAATTTTCTGTAAAGATTTAAAGTAATAAGAAATATTTTAGGAAAACATGCAAAAAAATACATGCACATATTTTGATTTTAGTCACATAGTAGCACGCATTAATCTGCTTCGATTTCACTGAAACTTTACTGAAATTTTTTTATATAATCTTGATTGATTTAAAGATTGGTAATGAAAAAAATTCCAACATTGCAAAATTAAATGCTACCGTTATATATATAAATATATGATATTCAATAATTTTTATTTACAACAATAGTTATATGTGTCAACGTTTATTAAGGACGAATTTATTTTGGTGGCAAATTATCAACGTCAAGAACTTACAGTCAAAAAATATGCAATCAAATTGTTTTACACGCATAATTAATTTCGTCGCTTTGATTTGCTAATAGTAAATTTTATATTTTCATAATCAATTTGCATATAAGTAGCTTGTTAATTTTTATAATTGTTATAATTTATTGTTATAATTTTTTATCTCCACACTGCTATTGTAGTTGGGTGGAAACGCTATTAAAATTGGTGCGACAACGCTATTAAAGTGCCGCGAAATTTTAAAAAAGGCGGTCTCGCAGAGATATCTGTTGTGATACAGTGATACGGAAGTATACGGTCATATACGGTGACATATTAATATTAATGTCAACATTCGTACATAACCCGATAACCGTAAAAAAATTGACGCAAGCGTTGGATTTGATGTAGATGAGTTCAGGGCTAACGAAATTGACAAATTATATATCCATTTCGAAATGGACACGTTTCAAGAATATACTCCAAGATCTTTAAAAAATTTTAAAAGAAAAAAAGGAATACAAGAATTTCATGAAACATGAAAAATCGATATCAAAGCAATTTCCCGAGAAATTTTTTAAATTTCTTGAAATTGATCGAAATTTAAATTTAGGTGTATGAATTACTGAGAATCAATATAGCGATCTACAAAAATACTAGAAATATTAAAAAATAATACAAAATATTATAACTTGTACATACAATACGAAAATTCTATAACACAATGATATTCTTATAATCTGTGTTGTTTTAATGTTTTCAAATGTCTATAAAATTATTGAAATTTGTTAGAAAATTGACTTTTGAAGCATACAATTTTAAAAAGCTGGATAGAAGTCCTTAATAATATCAGAAAGTCCTTTAAATTCTTTAACTGCTAAGAAATAAGAAAAAAAAATACTGGAAATCTGTAGAAAAAGTACTGCTAATTAAAAATAAATTCAAAAACTGAAAATAGTTAAATTTTTCAATTCTACAGCATCAAACCCTGGAACCTGGAAATTTATTAAAACGCGATCAATAAAAGTACTAGAAATCTTTAAAAATGCTATATAATACTACAAATTTTAACGAATTTTACATACAATACAGAAATTTTAGAAACTGCAGAAATACTCAAAATCTGTGCTGTTTCAATTTTTTCAAAAACCTATAAAAATATATAACTTGTAAGAACTTGGATTTCTTGAACATCAAATTCCAGAAAGGTAAATAGAAATCTATAATAATACAAGAAAAATCTTGGAATTTATGACTACTTTTTATATCTTATAGTTTTAAACTTTTTATACTTAAAATCTATGCTATTTCAATTGTTTTGAAAAACCTATATAAATATTTAAATCATCTATTTTTTAAAATTTTTTAATATTTTTTAATTATATATTATTGAATTATGTTAAATATATATAATTTCATATTATTTTATAAATATTTTATAATTCTGACTTTTTAAATTTTATAATATTTTTATAATTATTTTTAAAATAATTATATTGAAAATATAATATTATAAAATTATATTTCAGTTAGTGATGTATATAATTATAAATTATTTTATAAATATTTTATAATTCTACCTTTTTAAATTTCATAACTACAGAAATATGCAAAAAAAAAATGTATTTTAAAAAATCTAATCTTGATTTGAAAATCACTAAAATTGAATTGCATTTCAATCAAAACAAATATAAAAAAATGTGAATGTCCGGACTTAAAAAATTGCATAACTTCAAAATCCCTGCCTTCATTGAATTAAAAAAACCTTCTCTCGTAACCTAATTTTCAAAGATAAAAAATTTTAAAATCGCGAAGGAATAGATTTTTCAAGCCCCCCTTTCCCGAAAATTTCTTCTACCTACACCCTTATCCACAATATGAACTTTCTTTTTTTTTATTCAATACCTTAGAGGAAAAATTGGGGGGGGGGGGGTTGCTAACAAGAGTAAAAGATTTACCAAATTATTAACTGATAACTTAAGACATAGACGTGCACTTACTTCACTCACTACACTCACTAATAAGGGAGTAAAAAAAATTCAACTTGCTACTTTTATCATAGTGAGCTTCTTTCAAGCCCACTCAAGAAAATTTTAATGTTTCTGACAATCTGACAATAACGAAACAATTTTTTGGAAATTATACTTTGCAATGATAATTGATTCTGAAACTTTAAGATGCACATTAACAGATTCTAAGATAATTAAATGTATCGATAACATAACAAAGTGGCATTTGAAATAACAGGAACAAGGAGGAAAAAAAGAAGAAGGCAGCAAGAACGCGCCGATGGAGCATCTCCGCGAGAAGGCAAAGTTTGTCGGCGTCGTCGCCACAACTCGATCGCGCCACTCGATTCGATCAACCGAAACAAACGGATGACATAGCAAGTGTGGACTGAAGTTTGCGAGAGCTATTGAAAAAGTGTTGTCGAGTTGAGGAGAAATGAGATAGGGAGTAGTGGACGGCGCCAGAATGTTTTCCTAGACACGTGTATTCATTTTTTTCTTATTTCTTTCATTTTTCATCGAGAATAACAAATTCATACATTTGTCACTTTGGGGTATGACTTCGACGTACCCAAATATTTGAAATTAAATTTTGGCTCCAAATCGATTTTAAAATAAAATTCATTTTATCTATCATCTGCGTTCGATGATTAGACTGATAATTTTTTTTTTTTTTTTTTTTTTTTTGTACCGTTTCGCAGTATTTTGCAATATTTTTTAAATAAGGCAAATTTTTCAACATGTATAAACTACAGCAATATTCGAGCTATTAGTTTTCTTCGTCAAGAATGACAAACCTTATAAAAGTTTCTGAAACTTATCTTCATAATTCGATTTCTATAATTCAATGGTCAAGAAATCAAAGTTCTTACAAATTTAAATATTTTCAAAAGTTTTTCGAAAAAAATTGAAATAGCATAGATTATTATAATCTTCAAGGTTTCTGAAATTTCTGTATTTTATATGACATTGCATAAATTTTCTAGTGTCTTCTAATATTTGTATTGATCGCTCTATAGATTTCTAGGATTTGAAGCTGTAGTATTGAAAAATTGGACGATTTTGAAAAGTGAAATTAACTTTTCAGGTAATGGTATCTTTTCTACACATTTCCAGTATTTTGAGTTGTTTTCCCTTATTTCTTATTATTTATACAATTTTCAAATAAATTTATACAAATTTCTTATTATTTATACAATTTTAAGGATTTCCTAATATTATTAAGGATTTCTATAAAGCTTTCAAGAATTTGATGGTCAATAAATCAAAGTTCTTACAAATTTAAATGTTTTTGTAGGTGTTTTGAAAAAATTTAAATAGCACAGATTTTGAATAACTCTAAGGTTTGTAAAATTTCTGTATTGTATGTAAAATTCAATAAATTTTGTAGTTTCTTCTAGTATTTTTATTGATCGCTCAATAGATTTCTAGAATTTGATGCTGTAGTTTTGAAAAATTTGACAATTTTGAGTAGTTTAATTAATGTTTCGGTAAACAGTATGTTTTCTACAGATTTCCAGTATTGTTAGTTTTTTTTCTCATTTCTTAGTACTAATACAATTCAAAAGATTTTCTGATATTATTATAGATTTCTATTTTACTTCCTAGAATTCGATGATCAAGAAATCAGAGTTCCAACAAATTTGAATAACTTTAAATATGTTTAAAAAGACTAAAACAACACAAATTAACAAAATTTCATTATTTTAAAAAGATTAAATCTAGTATGTAAAAGTTATAATATGTTGTAGTACCTATTATCTGATATTTCTGGTATTTCTGTCGATCGCTCAACAGATTTCTGTTATTTCTCGTAATTCTTGAGTATTTATAAAATTTTGAAAATAACTCATAAATTTAGAATATTTTTGTTGATCGCATAGGATCATTCTAAATGAAATCGTAAAGGCAGTTAGGGTCAAAAATTTTTTTTGGCATGAAATTTTTTTTTGGTTTCACATCGAAATCAATTAGACACGTATTTTTTCTTTTTGCTTGATTTTGAGTTCTTTCGTCGTGGGGAATTTTTGAAAATTTGGCTAAATACTTGATTTTGAAATGCGATAACTTTGCGAAAAAGTGAAGAATCTTTGAAATTTTTTTTCTGTTTTTAGTTGAAAGGTCCCTGTTAAAGAAAAAAATATGAAACATGATATTTTTTTAAAAAAATTTTTTCTATTGTGATTTAAAAAAAAATCGAAAAATTTTTGACTTCAAAAAAATCGGATTGCGTCAGTTTTTTTTTCCTTCATATTTTTTTCTTAAATAGTTATATATATAAATAAAATTATGTAGTAGCCCCTATATGCAGAAATTCGTTGTTTGGGATTTATGATTTTTTAGAGTTATAGTGACAATTATTCAGTAATTTTAGAGTTAATTTACAAAAAATGCCATTATTTCACCAAAAGTGGCTCAACTGTTATGCTTTTTTTCTGCCATCAGTTAAAACTTCATTTTAAAAAAGCGAAATTTCAAAGACATGTAACTTTTTGGAAATTATATGATTTCTTAAAAGAAATGTGTGTAAAAAAAACATTGTGAGTTGCCATTTTTTTACATGAATGATTCTAATGTTAATTTTATTTATTTTCTTTAAAAGCAACATGTTTGAAAATATTCAAAATTAAGAAAAGTTTAGACGTGCTCATGCATTTTTTTAACCATCACTACAGAATAAATAACATAATTTTGATAAAGTAATTTGGTAGATAATGGAACTATTTAAAGTAATGCAATCACATGGAAATAGAAAAATCAGAACTCATTAAAAACGATATTAAGTTCATTAAAAATTCTTGTGATACATGTCAGTATTATATAATACTAATCGAAAACACAAATTAAGAATGGAAAAATCGAAGCATTGTTAAAATTTTTGGGCTTAAACTCACTTAATTTTTAGTACATTTGAATAAGATGATCAAGAAATGATATAATTTCCAAAAAGTTACTTGTCTTTGAAATTTTCTTTTCTAAAATGAAGTTTTAACTGATGGCAGAAAAAAAAACATAACCATTGAGCCACTTTTGGCGAAATAATGGCATTTTTTGTAAATTAACCCTAAAAATACTGAATAATTGTCACTATAACTCTAAAAAATCATAAATCCCTAACAACGAATTTCTGCATATAGGGGCTACTACATAATTTTGTTTATATATATATAACTATTTAAGAAAAAAATATGAAATAAAAAAAACTGATGCAATCCGATTTTTTTTGTCAAAAATTTTCGATTTTTTTTTAAATCACAATAGAAAACATTTTTTGAAAAAATATCATGTTTCATATTTTTTTCTTTAAGAAGGACCTTTCAACTAAAAACAGAAAAAAAATTCAAAGATCCTTCACTTTTTCGCAAAGTTATCGCATTTAAAATAGATATTTTTCCCATGCATCCGTAAAAAAGGCCACTTTATTTCTATGGAATGCGGAAACAAAAGCCCCTTTTTGGGGTACTCAGAAATCAGCGGGAAATATCAACAAAAACCCTGGGAAACATTCATACATCACGGATCAGGCAACTTTCTTCCCTGTGATCCGGGATTTATGAATATTTC
>JAPYZL010184623.1:0-24603 GCA_030522825.1 Platygaster orseoliae
TATATATATATATATATATATATATATATATATTCACTATTTAAAAACTATTTGATGAATCAGGTAAAATTAATTTTCTAATAAAATCAAATAATAATTTTTTGATCATACATTAAATATAAATATTTCAATAAAATATTGATATTTTGATTCAATATTGAATTATAGTATTTGAATTACATACAAAATGTTATTTTATTATATTATTTTGATATATTTATATATTCATTATTACTATATAATATAAATGATAAATTAAATATGATTATTATACTTATTGTTAATTTTAATTCAATTAAAAATATTTTTTCAAACTATATTTATTTGAATTAAAAAAAATATAATGGTATTCTATTTAGGTAATTAAATTACATATATAATTTATTTATAATTGAATAAAGATGATAATTATATTAATTAGGTAATATTATAATCAAATTAATTTATAAATTTAATTTCATTATATGTATTTTATGTGATTATAAATATTTTATTTATCTGAGTTATATTATTTTATAAATATATAAAATAGAACTATAATTTTTTATGAAATATGAAATTTTTATTTCCAATGAAAATTTAGGTTTCTTTGTCAAAAAAACCATAAGCAAATGTCCGAAACTGTTAGAAACCATAGCAAACTATTGGAAAGTTATGTAGAAATTATTGAATGGTTTGAATAGTTTAAATTGTTTCAAAATTTGTTCTTTTCATAGTTTGCATGATTATTGTATTAAAAATAATTTCTTATATACTAGTTCTAATCGTTTTTAAAGTTTCAATGATTTCCCTTCCCAAAGTTTTCATTTTTTCATAAGTTCCTTCCTATCGAAAAATTTTCATAGTGTTTTTAGTCCCAATAATTTTCCTTTTTGAAGTTTCAATAAATTTTCATTTTTATAATTTTTTCAATTATTCATTTATTTTTTATATTTTTTTTTCATTGTTAATTATTAATTATTTATTATTATATTTTTTATTTATTACTTAGTATCATATTTTTTTATTTTATATTTTTGTTCAATTTTTTAAATTAATTCTTATAATTCAAAAAATTTTCAATGAATTTTTTATTTCAATGTTTTCTTTTGCCATAATTTCAAAATTACCCATGTAATTTATAATTATTCCTCTTCAAATTCGGCATAATTTAAATGGTTTGAATAGTTTCTCTGATTTTCATTCTTTTAAAAGCACTTAATAGAAAAAATCCAGTTGTGAAGTTCGTAATAACATTATTCTTTATTTTCACACAATAATGATTAATTCAAATTATTAAAGAATTTATTTCTGAACTTGGTAAACAACATCAAATACAGATAGTTATTGCTAATTAAAAAATTTAATACATAAATGTTTATCACACAAATTAAAATACTTTTTTGAAATTTACATAGATTTTAATGTATTGCATTATCATTATAATTATCAATGATTTAAACTTATTAAAAAACTTTTGGAAAATACTAGCAATCGTCAGTCACTAAGAAAAAACAGTAAAATCATATGGTCACTATTAATAACTGTTGAAAATTATAAGATTACAATCAAATATTCATTAACAATATTTCCATTTGTTATTAGGTTCATCAATTTAGAAAATCTTTTTTGCATTATAAATATAACTATGTATTATCTGTGTTTTAAATAATAAATAAAACGTGTTTAAACTAAGCATGTGAATAAAGTAATTCATTTATAAATTACTTTTATAAAATTAATCACTGATTTATAAATCATTCTATAAATAAAGTTATGAAAAAATAAAAATTACTTTTTTAATAAATAAATTTTTTGTCTTAACGTTTATTATAAAAAATTGATGAGAAATATTTACTTTAACTCAATGGTGCAAACGTTTGTTTTCCCTACGCTTCCAATTGTGATTGAATTTAGAATTTCGGTAGTAAATAAGACAGTTTTCATTCCGTTATTTTTATTTTTTAATCAAAATTTGACTTGACCACTACTCAATTCATTTACAAAAGTATACAACGAATTCTACAAAATTCGATAAACTCCCTTAAAGTTCACACGTTTCAAGTATTCATATTCGAAATTACAGTGCAGACTTCCATCGCGCGAGCTACAAAATTATCGCGAGTAGTTTATTTACCACCAATGTTCGAAATATTATGCAGTGGACCATTTCAATCTGACTAGTTGACCCAAATGCATCGTTGATTCTCGGTTCTATACACGCGCAATCACGGCATTTTTATCGCTTCATGAATATTGCAAGTCGAGTTATTATATGCACCGTGGCTTCTATTTTGCATATTCTTTGAACTCGAAACAACGAAATTTCGTAAATCTCCGTGTGTTTTTCGATAAAGGTATGTAAAAGGTTAGTTAAATCGTGACTTTTTCGCAGGAACTGAATTTCACGATTTAAGCAATTACATGAAAGAAATTTTTGTCGATTTTGAAGATGAATTTTGTGTTGGAAATATAAGAAAAAAAGTTTCCGTTTCAGAGAATACCAGATTTTTGTATACACATTACTTCCCAGTTAAAAATTCCAGAAATAATTCGTACAATAAAAAAAAATTATTTTATGCGAATTTGAAATATGCATATTAAATCATAGTTTCAACACCTTTATTATTGGAATTATAAATATTCTTTTAATAATCACTATCATCCAAATGAAAATTCTAAGAACAAGCTTTTATTTGATAAGTCAATCTCTTCCTTGGAAATCGATTAAAATTCTGAATCATTCCTAAATTTAATTTAAAACGGTTAGAATTTCAACTGCGATATATTAATTTAAAATATTGTAAGTTGAACAAATTTCAAAAAAATTTTCGTTAAGAATCTATCACTCGTCGCTTGAGGATGTGGTAATACCAAGCTTGCATTTCCCGATCCAAGCAAAGCGGATACGTGATAACACATACATAATCAGTATCCAATTATATTACGCAATAATTATACTCACGTTTTAACTATCCACATACAATATTCAACTTGCGAGGCTACTTTTGTATTGCTTGCAGGTACAAATCGCATCCCATACAATTAAAATTAAAGCTTGGTAATTTCTGCTTGATTTTTGTAATGTTCACATTACAAAACGTAAATAAAATTTTTTTATCTACTTCTAACCTCAAAGTTTGACATTTGGACGGAGTTTTAGCCTAGAATTTGAAAACATTACGTTTGCATTATGTCCTGATCGTCAATTTTTGCAAACAGGATTTTGAGCCTCGGCTTCGCCTCAGTCAAAAACACCCCCTTTCCCCCCCCCCCCAAAAAAAACATTATAGACTAAACACCATTGCATAATAATTGTGCTCTGGTACCAAACAAGATTTATTTAGATAACAAAAAAAAGGCTACTGCAGCAAAACAAATTTGTTACATCAAGTTCTGTTAAAACAGCACATCTTTTTGCTGACACAACAAATCCTTTTTTTTACAGAAAATGTAACGAAAATATAGGAAAAATCCACGAAAAGCGAAAACCTCCGAAAGATATTCGTCCCGTTGATCCGACTGGATATATTTGCGTGTCTAAATCCGCTGAACAATCGGCTCTTGCTCTCTCTCGCGAGGAGCGTAAACATCGAGCGTAGACGATTGCCGTTAAAATTTCGCAGATGCATAACACGCTTTGCGATGCAGTAAGTAGCGTGGGTGACACGCTGCATGATAACTGTGCAGCAGGTGCGGGTGTGCTTTGCTCTTTTACCCTTCGAGCTTTTCGTACCAGCATGCATTTAACTCCGCGTCGACGTCGCCGACGCCGAGCGCGCGGGATTCACGCATTCTCCTAGCTGGAGAACGGTTTATCTCTATTTTCTTTCTATATTTCAGCCTCTCATTGCCTGCGCCGTACATTTTCATTTCGAGTTGGCTTTAATCTTCCAGCAGTGCCAGCCGAGACGGCGCGCACTGATGTATCCGCGTCTAATATTGAGATGCCTTTTTTGTATTTACCGATGAAAGTGAAGTTGTAAATTTTGTCTTATCTAGAAGACAGGAAAGATGTGACCTACAAGACTTGACATGTTTGTGAAGAATTTTGTATATAAGTATAGATTCATGTTTTAACAACGTCGATTTTGGAATTAGGAAGTTACATGCAAAAAACAAAGCAAATTTCACAACATGATAAAGACAAGATAAAGACATAATCAAAAAAATGTATTTTTTGGGTTTTGTGATTATTTTTTGTGTTTAAGAGCGTTTTATGATTAAATATTGTATAAAAACTGCATAGTAGACTATTTTTTCATGATTTACAGTATATTCATTGCATGCAAAATTTGTATGAAAATATTTAAAAATACCGAACAATATTTGTGCTTATCTATAACAATATATGAAGATAGATTCAATGAATATCAATTAGTATTAAAAAATTTTTAATCAAAATCAATAATTTCTTTATTTAATAGTGAAATAATGATGTTACATAATAGTAAAATTTCAAGTTCCTTTATAACTCCATCATTTTCACTAATCATAATTAGCTAATTAATTGTAAATTCATGTAAATCATGGCAAAAAGTATACTTTTTAGTTTATGTACAAGACTCAATGACAAAATTTCGTTAAACACAATAAAAAACAATCGCAAACTTGAAAAATAGATTATTTCGGTGATTTCCTTATAATTTTACACGGTAGTGTATGTATCTATTGTTTTCGAAAAAAATTCCATGCGTATTTTTTTTATCTTTGAAAAATGACAATTTGGAAGTATATATGAATTTTTGATTTCGTATACATAGATAATACAAAATACGTCATATAGTGAGAATGACGTGACTTTGTTTAACTTTTCAAAACAATGTGTTACCATCAATTTTTAAATATGACAAAAGGAAAAAACTTATCAGATATTTTAGAAAAAAGTAAGCAAGGAAAAAATTGATGCAACTTTGCAATAGCGATTTTTGATAGATATATCAACTACTTCGATAAATTTTGAGGAATAAATTTTATCAGTGTCTGTAAATATTGGGAACGTTTTTTTGAATATGTAGATTTTTTTGTATTCTGTCATGTTCAATTGAATATTTAACCAATCTCGTTAGCTATAATCAGTTATTTTCATCGATAAATAAACTTCAAAATTGGAAGAAAAAAGTATGTATAAAATCAACTGAAAAATTTTCTTTCATTTTGTGTTATTTATATTAAAAAGTGAGAAAATTTTGGAGTCATGAGCTTAAAACAGTAGAAACTTACATTGGTCTCATATAAAAATGGATTTTTTATATTTACTGATGACAGTAGACTCATAGATTTTTTCTTATTTGTATGAGAAGTTTTGATTTTTGTATGATTTGAGATTTGAATTTAAGTTTATACATTTTTTTCTAATGTTGTTGTTAGTAGTTAGAAAACAATTTTTTACAAGGAAAATCCTTTTCATTAAATTGCAAAACTTACAGATTACGTGTCACACTTCACTTTTTTAATATTGATAAAGTTTCTATTGAATTTTCATAATTACATCCCATTGAGAATTTTAAAAAGATCAACAGTCACAGACGCTAAATAGTTAGTAATCTATAAAATTCTTCAGGGCCACTGGTAATTCCTTTTTTCATGTCTGCAAGTATGTTGTAAATTTTTCTAATTGTGTATAATAGTTGGTCAATCTGAAAATAAAATCTAATGTAGCAAACAAACGATATGGGATTATTAAGTATCTTTTTCACGTAATGAAATAAATTCTATTTAAAAAACCTTGAAGTAGAGCTAATTTTTTTTTAAATTTTTCTCATGTCTGCTGTTCGTTTTCTTTTTACAGAGGTTTTTGTATATTACTGACAGTCCTACAATTTTACAGCCTAACTTGAAAAGTGTCTTATCTTTGAAAAAAAGTTCATTAATTACCAAGATAGAAAAAAAAAGTTATTTTTCAAGTATAGAAAAATTTGTTTTTTGAAATACAGTCAAAAAATATCAAATGAAAAATTCATACCGACGCAGATTTTTCGAAGCTATGTTATGATTTTCAAGCAATTTTTAAAAACATACAGATACATTTTTTTAACGAAATATGAATTCAGATCTTTGTTAACATTAATGATAGCATTGCATAAAGAGATAATAGTAATAATGCGAAAACTTCTGATTCCACTATGTGTTTTTCAGATTTACAGTATAATTTGGAAAATTTTCGGAGAATACGAAACCTAATGATTATTTAAAAAAATGATATCTAAATAAATAACGACAAGTATTCCATAGCTTTTAAAGAATTACTTTTTTTACCAACGTCTTACTCAACTTCTATTTCGATGTAAACAAAAGAATTTACATCCAATTTTAAAAAAACTGATACTCATTTTTTCGTCATATTCTTAATTTCTTTGTCTGCTTTTACCAAAAAACTGAAACATAACTTAATTTTTTCGATGTTCCGGAATGTTGTTCGTATGAATATAAATTGTTTAAAAAAAAACATACTCTTATTACAACTAAACCTATCGAGAACGGCTGAAATTGCGGTACTTGTGACTACGCGGGAATGCATCCTTTGACAGAGAACGTGTGGGGCCGCTGCACTACTAGTAATTGATTAGTCATACTCGTAGCTTGCGGTCTTTAATAAACCTTTCATCGCCTCTTGCCAGAGGGCATAAGTTCAGAGTAGCCATAAAGCGAAAAAAGTTGTCGGATAAATCACTTATTGCCGAACAAAAAAAGGTAAAGGCAGTAAATATACCTTCAAAAATATATCTAACTTTAAATCCTTCATCAGCATTCTGATTTCAAAATAATGTAATGACAAATCAATAATACTTTCCTGTATATTTTGAAACATGATAAATTTTTTTGTTTGGGAAAAAGAAAATTTTACACTTTGACTTTTCTGTCACATTAACTATTAGAAATAAGTTTCCTTTAGCAACAATTTTCTTCTAAAACTCTAGTTCCCATACTTAAAGGCGCTATCTCGGCTTCCCAACGTGATAAATGGCGCTCGGCCGGCTAAAGGTTCACCATTACGTGACCTTATTTAACTTCTCGAAAGGCGGTGCGTAAAGCGTAACACTTTTTGGCAAACAGCGTAAGTTCGAAGCCCTTTTCTTAATGGCGCATATCTCTTCAAGTTCCTTCACTCTTTTGCACGACGCCCAAGCCACATCAACCATATCAACTTCACTTGTCAGAAATGATGAACATCACTAAATTGAGTTACAATCATTCTTATTAAAGTCTAACTTCTTATGACGCACTTCAGCAGATTCTGAATAAGAGTAAAATAGAAGTTTCTTTAGAAGTTTCACTTCCAACAAGAGTCCTTTGACTCTCTGCAGTTTTTTATTCTTCACGTGTAAAACGAATTACCGATTGTGCGCGATAATTATAGAATAAGTAATTTCACGTCGCAACGGTATGCCTATCATATATCCACGTCTGCCAAATGGTTCAGAGATACAGTCGTATATCACGCTCGGTCGTATAGTCCCCGCCCGGTAACTCACCAAAGAGTTTGGCTCGAATCCACATTCGCGTTATGGTGCGAATCGAGTGTGAATCGAAATCGTTTCGAACGCGAGCCATCTAATAAATGCACCAGATCGCATTCATTGGGTCACGTTAGATAGACAATTTTTCATTGCACCAATTCAAGGTCATAACAAAAGTATTTCGAAGATAACAGATGAGGAATGCATCAAATGTAGTGACTGATTGGAATTGTCGGTGAAGATCAAAGGATTCCCACCCAGGTTATAATGGCATACGTTCAGTAAAGGTTTGAGTTAGTCCCATTGATAGCTCAATAAGATAGCGTGTGATCAATTCGGCGAACACACCCTGGATGGACGGTGCTTTTGTTTTATACGCTTTTTCAGCGAGTGAGATCTCTTTGCGTTGTGGGACACTGATACCATATAATCACGGGACCAATAGGTGGGTACCGCTCTGATAAATATATACATATTACTGTGAAGGTTTTATTATTTCGAATCACTGTGGAACGATAGATATGGGTTAGGATGTTTTTTGTTTACTTAGTAATGTATCATTTAGTTTCGTACGTGAGAAATCGTTGACCATTAGGATTTTTTGAAGACAACATTTTGTTACATGACTATTATCAATGATTCAACTATGTACAAGATCACAAGAGATGTGAACTTCAAGTACATTTAATAAAGTAGAAAAAATATTAGAAGTTAAGCGAAAAAAAGGAGGCATCTTACAAAAGTAAGTAACATTTTGCTAAATGACTATTATCAGTGATTTAACTATGTATGTACAAGAACACAAGCCATGTGAACTTCAAGCTAATTTAATAAACTAGAAAAAATATCATCGATGTTTCAGACCTACACAACACAATCGCATTTTTCCACGTTTCTTGGTAAAATCTTTAATCTTCTATCCGCGGGAAAGACGCTGAGGTCACTCATAGATCGATATCGCGCGATGTAGATGATGGATAAAAGCAGTCTGATGTTATCGGTGACGCGCACCCCGCCTGTTCCTATGCACGCTCCGTTGGCAGCGAAACGTAATCAACCTCAAAGAAGGTTGTATCAAAAGCGCATCCACACAATCGCTGCTCATCGGTAATCCGCGCGTGGGGTACGTCCATCTTCCCGTGGATATTCACAATAGCTTCTGTTTATAGTATTTATGCCCCACGGAGCTCCTGGGTAACCCAAGTCAGCCATCTTACGTCTAATAAATCATCGCCAGACGTCAAGGAGATATCATTGAACCGGTTGGCGTCAGGAACCCTACACAAGGTGTTCGCGCGAATTCTCGACCCTCGATACGCGCGCATCATTCCAGCGTATGGCGTAAAGGCATCTCGAAATTCCGATTCCGATCCAAGTTCGCTATACCGAGAGTTATGAAAGAACGATCCTGGAATGCGAAAAACATGTTCTGTCACTGTTCTCGAAGGTCGAAAGAAACGGAGTCACGAGGTATGTTCCAAGCCACGCTCTCGTAATAGCAGGATGGTATCACGTATCAATCAAAAGTCCGTGCCATATTGTCTTTCGACTTAGACAAAGAGAGCTCGATTTTTTCGAGCCGGACCACCCTGACAGCCTCTGGATCCACTATTGGCTGAGTCTTCAGTTACTCATTACACGATTTTCTACCCGTCAACGTAAAAGTCATTTGCGTAATTTTTCTTCGAGCCATCATCGTTCGCAGTCGAAATAAAAAACACCATCACCCGTCATCTTTGTCATTCTCTTCGGGCCCATGTTCGACGTTTCTTATGGCTTTAATGACATTGAAAGTTTCTTGACGAAAGCAACAATGAAGAGGCAGTCGAAGCCGGAGATGGAGAAAGGCAGATAGATAATAATAGGGGGAGGCAGCAGGCGAGGGGGGAAGGGAGTGACCAATGCCTGTTTCGCGAGGGGCTGAGTACACAGTGGCGGACTCTCTCATATAATGCGATATAATCACCCGGCATGACTGCGCATTATCTGATCTCCACCAACACTCCGCGCCGAGAACATCAAGGACCGAGTCCACATTTGAATCCATGGCGACCATTACTCATTGCTCCTGATATTATTTCCATTCAATCAGTGTCTCCTCGGGACTCCTTGATGCGTGCAAGTTGCAAACATTTACATTCGCACGTATCGTTGGGTCATTTTGCTTTTGCACACCGAGTGTGGGTGTGTGATGAATTGTTGGACCGCTACCAGAATGCCGTCCGGAGATAATTGACTTTATTGATTCCGTTTCTCCATGTTCGTGGAGGTGACAATCAACCACAAACAGTGAACGATAAACACACCTCAAATTTTTCATATCGCCATCTACCCGGAGACGAACTCATGAATACGACCCTTGGAAAGATCACCGTTGACAATGCGACAATGCATGAACTGTCAAAACTGCATGGTGAATGGATCAATCTGAGAACTCAATTTCGGAGCTTCCCATCTGAATGAAAATAGCTTGGCAATTATCGTCCACCTCTCTCATCATTTCGTCTTCCAATCTTCACATCTCTTTCGAATGCGCGCCTGATAATCCGCCAGCGTCCTTCACTTCTAAGCGAGTAATTCCAAATTGGTAATCATGCGATGGCGCCAAGCTCTCGCGGCCCGTCAGCAATCTTCAGTTGCTGCCGTCTTCGTCCCACTTTTTCCACGCTCATTCGGGGCGTCTTTATTTCCTGTGTGTCCGTGTGCCGGGAATATGTTGCGTGCTTGTGTGTAGAGCGAAACGTTCCGCTACCACATCAGAGGTTTGTCTTTGTGATGGCCGACCGCTACCGAGATACGCGCTGAATTATCTACCGCGATAGTCTCTTCAACGTGGGTCGCGTACCCTTGGATACAATCATCTCCCGCTCTCCTTTTTGCTCTTCTTCGTTCACCGCTCTTGGCGTGACTCTCGCCGGAATCTCGATCCTGCCAATCTCTCATGACAAATTTTACCCCTTTTTCCCATTGCCATGCAGATGAGATGAATGGATGTATCTGGTCGTGGATCGGGCTTCGACTTTTGTTTTCGTGGGCTTTTGAGACTTGCTATCAGCCATGTTGAGCTTCGGGCAGTTTTCACGGACCAATCTAAATAATTAAAAGGGCCGGACGTCTGAAAAATTGTTGATTTCATTGATCTTAATAAGCGATCAAGTTTCTCCGGTGGCGAGTGATATATGAAGGAAATGAAACCGGTCGATCCGAAGGGGTTGTGCTTCAACTCACGCATGTGGTATCTTTCCAGCGCCTTCGACCACTTTACAGCACCCTTCGTTCTCTTCGACCAGCGTTGGGGGCAGTGATGGATCGACTTGGGTTATCACCACCTCCGGAACACCTTCGCCCAGCTGAGGGTCGAGGAAATCGCGGCGCAAATCCAGCATTATCGGACACCATGCAAAAAGGGGGCAGACAGCTGCTAAATAGAGGCCTCCTTTTTTCGCGCATCGCCGCAAGAAAAAATGTACTCGAAGCACACGCGAACAAACAATTTGAATTTACAAATATTCTTTTAATCAGAAATGCGACGTAATAGATTACACGACAAATTGAAAGATCGCTGCAATTACAGTGGAAATTATGTAGGCGGGGTTGAAAATGCTCTGTCAGAATGAATTTTCGTTGATTATGTTGATACTTTGAAATTACTGGAAGATTATAGGTTTTGTGCTTTATTTAGATTGAGCCTGATATGTTATGGGTAAAATGAGATGTGATGAGAAACATTGAGGTACATTGTTGATGACTGGAAGCTAAACAGAAGATACAGAAATAATAATATAAATTAGAATTAGAGATGAGACTCTTTTTTATTAGAATTGACTAGATAGGTTTCGTTTTGTTTGTACACAAATGATGATATGAAAATTATTATATTTATTTTCAGAATTTCTGATTTAAGTTTAAAACATATATATTTAAAAGAGAAGTTAAAGTTGGGTTAGGTTAGGTTAGTTTTGATAAAAAAATGATATTGGAATCTATTAAACAGTAATAATTCCAAGCTCAAATGAATAAGAATCAACTAGTGGATAAAAAATTAGTTTTTAAAAAAACTATGAAAATTGAAACTTTCAAATTAACCATGGAAATATTTGCCTTTTTCGTTTCAATTACTGTAAAAGTTAAATTTTTTTGTCTTCGAAAATGATGGTGTATATCAATTACTTACACTGTGATATTTCATCAACAGGTCAAGAAATCTTGTGATTCATATTTTTTAAGTGTTAATTGCATCATCTATCGTTGAATGTTTTTCCGACAGAATATAGAATTTTTTTTTGTATTTTTAACTTTTATTTAATGGAATAAATATAAAAATACAAATATGCAAGCTGCTTTACTCAACATAACTTATTTATGACAAAATAAAACACATGCAATAATTATAATTACTGCAGATCTAATCAGCATTTTGCCTTTTTATCACTTTTCCAAGAAAAATTTTTTACATTGCAAACAACAATAATTTTCTGGTCACAAGCCTACTTAAATAAAATACTGTTATTATTTTTACTTTCGTTCTTTAGGGATAATGCAATTTTAAAATATTATCAATGAAATATATAAATATACATAATACATATAATATATTATATGAAATATATAACAATATATTTTATATTCATTTTTATTTTATATTTTTATATATTTAAAAAATATTTAAAATATATAATTTATAAAATATATAAAATATCCAAATAAAATATAATTCACAAACATTATATTTCAAACTCAAAACTCTGTAATAATAGAACAATTTTTAGTTGAATAAATCACTTTCCCGAAATAAAAATAGGGTTTCAAAAATAAAATTTTCAAAATCAAGAATAATGGAGTAAAAAACGTTACGTCTGAGTTTACGGTTTTGAATATCAAAAATTTCACAATTAAAAAGTCAGACATTTTCATCGTTGTTATAATAAAATTTCTGGATGCAGAAATTGACATTCTCAAGTTTAAAAAATGTTTTTGACCAAAAGGATTGAAATTTTGAAATTAAATGCCACAAAACTTCATTCTTCATCTTTTAAATATGTCTATTTTGCAATACTGACTGGCAAAGTAAAAAGTTTCGTAGGAAAGATATTTGGTGATGTTAAATATTTTATTTATTGAATATATTATTTAAGTTTTTATGTTTTAGAACAAAACATTTTATTATCTCTTTGTCACATTTTTCTTTTTCCTAAACAAAAAAAAACAAAACAAAACAAAAAATAAAATTATACTGCAAGTACTCCATTTCCTCTAAAGGCAATGTAATTGAAGTACTTTTTCAAAAATTCCTCGATATTTTTAAATTAGCCATTTTTTAACTAGACTACTTATCTTTCTCAAAAAATGGGAAATTTCAAGAATTTTCATGTTGATCTATTATTATTTTGGACATCGAAAAAGTAAGAAAAAATATTTCCCTTCGAATATGCTTTTTCTCTAAAATAACACAGCAGTGCAATGTAATTGTCTTAAAGCATTACAAAAAGTAAAGAAATATATATTATTCAATAAAATCTAAGTGTTTTTTTCGATTTCAGAAAGCGTAAAAACGTAAAAAATTTATCAATACATTCATTCCAGAAATTACAGTGACTTACGAAATGTAAAAGCAATTCAACTTAAACTATCCCATCAAAACTCCATCAATTAGAACTTTTTCCATAATGAAGATCTATGACTCACATATTTTTTTTTTCATAAGAACATCATTCGACACATAAGTTTCCAATCAGAATCAAGCTTTTGTTCAAACCAATACCCAGCAACAAAAAATTTTGTCAGTTACTGTTCTTCCTGCTTTGCGCTCACAGTTCACAGCAGTTTGTCTCACACTGCCATCCTGGATTCGCAAAATATTCATCGTACAAGATATTTCTCTCAAGCCCAATTGTTTTCATAACTTAGTAATAAAAAACAAATCGCATTTTCATCGTCCTTTATCAATCTATATAAAGTTTTCCAAGTAAACACATCAAAGACATAAACAACTCGAATTGTGGCCTACGAAAAAAGAACATGAACTCGGGTTTAATCGGTGCATAATCTCAGTGTAAAAAATCGGCAAAACCGATCGCCACAATTCAACGAGAACGATGAAAAAGCCGTGCGATGCGGAGAAAAACGACGTGGAGTAATAATAAGCGAGTCGGTGGGCGAAAATTATCGACGAGACGAAGGCCGCGAGCGGCGATTCTTTAAGACAATTTCGAGTCGTAAAATTCCTTCGTTAGGCATCAAAGGTGGCCCATAAAATCGGCAATTTCGAGTGCGTACCCGAACGCGGGTATATCTTGTGGCAATGTACGCGTCGGGACCCCCGTGGCGCCTCGCTTCGGCATCAGATTAAAATCTGCGAACCCTCGATACATACAAACCACCGAACTTTATACCCAACCCTTCTTATATTTTCATTTTGTTTTCTGGTATACTCTCGGTGACCTTCTCTTTATTTCATTTATACACTCAATAGTGTATAAAATGAATGATTTTAACATGGCTTGCAAATGTTTTCTCGGATACTTTAGGTTTCCTTCTCTCTCATTTATTGATGCACTAAAATTTTGGATTTTGAGTTTCGGTATATTGAGTTGGAATGTCTTCGTTCTATTTTTAGATTTTTGAAACTGTGTACGAGAGCTTAAATTGGATGGAAATTAATTTTTTTATTCCATCCAGACTTGGAAAAAAATCTGGTAGAAAAAGTTATTTTGAACGCTGCCACGTAGTTTTGAAATGAGCCTAATGACTCTTGCCATTGAGCAGGTAATTTGAGTTTGATGGAAGTCCAATGAGTGCTTCAATCGATTTAGGAAAATTCCAGAAGGTGATAGTGGAGTTTTTTTTTAGTGTAATTTTTTCTACGTTTCTGACTTTACAGTAATCTTTTTTTTCGGATTTTTTTAGATTTTAAACTTTTGTCTTCGTGAAATTTGTAGCAGAATTTTGCAGGTTATTATTATTCATCTTTTTTTTTATAATTATTTAACAAAATCAATTTGACTGCTTCAATAAAATTGCTTCTGAATTTTCGTTGTTTTTTTTTTTAGAAAGCTTTTTTTAATAACTTCTAAGGCAGATTTTTCAAATTTGACCATCATTATATGAACAAATGAATTTTTTGAAGTTTTATCTGAAAATGAATGTATAGTTATTGTCTCCAGATTTTCAAAATCCGAAGTTTTAGAGTATGAACATTCTTATTCCATTTGTTTTTATTTTTTTCTAAAAAATTCCTATGATTTCTTTTGCATAGGTTAGATAATTCTGATATTTTTTTATTGAACAAATCCAAATCTCAGTTCGATATGAAAAATTTTAGTTTTTCAAGTATTGATCACATGATTTTCAATCTAGGAACATATATGCGAATTAATGAAATTCAAGTTAAAAAAATTAAATAATTCTTTTTAGTTGTTAAACTTTTATTTTTCTAAATTACATATAAAAAAAATATAATTGTGAATTTTTTTATTTTTTATTTTGTTATTTTAAATTTGTTGTTTTTAATTAGGTTATTTAAAATTTTTTTCTTTTAAATTTTGTTGTTTTAAATTTTGTTACTTAGAGTTTTGTTTTTTTTCGTATTTTGCTATTTTGAATTTTGTTACTTAGAATTTTGTTATTTTGAATTTTGCTACTTTGAATTTTGTTATTTTAAATTTTACTGTTTTGAATTTTGTTGTTCTAAATTTCGTTGTTTTTAATTTTGTTATTATGAAATTTGTCATTTTAAATTTCGTTGTTTTTAATTATGCTGTTTTGGATTTTGTTGTTTTGAATTTCGTTGTTTCTAATTTTGTTGTTTTAGAATTTGTTGTTTTGAATTGGGTTCTTTTGAATTTTATTATTTCGAATTTTGTAATTTTAAATTTTGTTCTTTGTAATTTTGTTGTTTTGAATTTTGTTGTTTTAAATTTTGTTGTTTTGAATTTCGCTGTTTTGAAGTCTGTTATTTTGAATTTTTTTATATTGAATTTTGTTGCTTTAGATTTTGTTGTTTTTAATTTCGTTGTTTTGCATTTTCTTATTTTGAATTTTGTTATTTTGAATTTTGTTGTTTTAGATTTTGTTGTTTTGAATTCTGTTCTTTTGAATTTTGTTATTTTAAATTTTGTGTTTATGATTTTTCTTGTATTGAATTTTGTTTTTTGGAATTTCGTTGTTTTGAATTTTGTTGTTTTGAATTTTGTTCTTTTGAATTTTGTTATTTTAGATTTCGTTATTTTGAATTTTGTTCTTTTGAATTTCGTTAATTTGAATTTCGTTATTTTTAAATTTGTTATTTTGGATTTCGTTTTTATGAATTTTGTTATTTTGAATTTTGTTATTCTGAATTTCGTTATTTTAAATTTTGTATATTTGAATTAATTTTTTTAAAGCATCACTATATAGATTTTTTTATTTCAAGGACGACTGATATATTTATTCAAAGTAAACTGTCGTTTATTTTATCAATTTTTGCACTGATAATAACATATCTTTTAGTTTTGTAAAATTAACTAAATTAACAATAACTTTTGAACCTAAAATTTTTCACATGAATTTTGCGTATGAAAAAATTGCTATGTAACAACATGAAAAAGAATGAAAAAAATTAAATACTGAAGAAGATATATACATAAATGAAAAAAAAAACAATCCCATGACTAATAAAACATTATTAATTTAAACAATACAATTCAATTTCTAAAATTAAATTTTTATAATGCAATGAATAATAACTTCATAAATCTTTTCCTCAATTCATTGAATATCAAATTAGCTTTTTCATTGCTTGACCATTTTTTTGAGTCCAAAATATAAACGAACTATGAAATGATGCTTTGTCAAATTCAATAGAATTTTCCTCAATAAAAAGTGTAATCTACGATCTCTCGATGTAAACAATTTCACAAAGAACTCCACGTTCCTAGGTTCGACATTTTTTATCTTTATTTTGAATATACAAGTTTGTATCCACTCAGCATTTTCTCAAGTATGCGATCGCAGTTCTCGAACTCACATGCACGATCAGTATGAAACGCTCTCAGATTTTCCTTTTTTTCTTGGGGTCGGCCAAGTTCTCTTGGGATATAACGCTCGTGCTTTCTGATGGACAAACAAATATTCGGAATTCTCATTGTTCTACCCGTGCTTTTTTTCCGGACTACCAATTGAATATAACGAAATGCAAACATCGAGATCGCGAGGGACGTTTGAAGAACGTACAAATGTTCCGCAGACACACATTTTTTACAGTCGTTTTTTCAGATAGTTAGTTTTCATTTAAATTCTGAATTACAAGTTTTGTGGATTCTGAGAGTTCCGATGATTTTCGGTAATTTTTCCTCGAATTAATGTAATGAAAACAACTTTCAAGTAAAAGTCTTTCTTTGAAGCTCGAAAAATCCTGATTGGATTTTAAAAATTGAATTCCTTATATTTTTAACATATATTTATACTTTTTATAAGGCGTAATGATCTGGATTTTATGAGTTTTGTAATTTGAAGTTTCAATATTTTCCTCAGGTACCAAAAATTCATCAACATAGTGGAGAATGACTCAAAAAATCCTCTGCATTCTGAGATGAAAAACGAATCTAAAAATCCTGCGGATACTGGTAAAAAGGAAAATGATCAAGAGGCTTCTTCTTCTAATGCAGATAATGAAAACATTTATCGCATCGCCAGGTACTTCAGAAATTTTCATAACTTCTCTGCAGGAGTAAAAAAAAACTACAAATGTCCTTTTTTGAAAAAATAAAATCTCATAATTTTTTTTCAAAACATTTTTTTAGTAATGTGATTTTTCGCTATTTCAGTGATGATAGACAAACGCTGGTCGAATGTTGCGAATTGTTGACGGATATCAAATATGAAATGGAAAATCTGGAAGCCAGTTGTCAAAGAGTCAACACATTGTTGGTGGTTATATCGATGTTACAAGTCATGATAATTCTTTTTAAGTAAGCATTATTGAATACATGAATTGTGAAAACGTTATGTACTGGAGAGAATGGAACATTAAATGTTCTTGATTTCATGATGGAGTATGTAGTGTACCTTATTTAGAATTTTATTTTTAACACTCTATGAAAAATTGGACATTTGATATTGCAGTCTTTTATCTTGTGGAAAAACAATCATCATTCAGTTTGTAATATGTTTCATTCTGTACAACGAAAAGTCCAGTTTACTTAAAAAAAATTCATTTAAGTAAATAAAGTACATCAAAGATAATTTTAACAATCCACAAACCAAGATTTATATGAAAAAAACATTCTTCACACTTTTGTGTAACATCCTGGTAGACTTGAAAAAATCAATCTTTTTTCAAGATGCAAAAAACCTAAGGCAGAACATGAAATTCAAAGATCATCTCAAATTCAGTACTTTGAAAAATGTAGTTCAATGATTAAAATAAACAACAATATCCTCGAACTATGGTAAAGGAAATCATTTAATTCAAAAAAATATTCAATTTTTTACTTTGAAAGCCATAAATTTATTATTTATTATTATAGATATGAATTATCATAAAAAAAATGTCATAAAAAAAGAGTAAATGAAGAATATTCATTATTTATCTCAAATGTTTGACCCAATTTTTCGCGAATTTCAGTAAATATTTCAGTATATTTGGGATGGTATCTATTGTGAACAAAGTTTTTGTGCATTGTTGACTTTTTGCATTTATTTATTGTAAATACAGATTGTTGTGTAGTGGTCAATTGAGCATAATTTGTTGTGCAGTTTGAAATTATAACTTGCTCTTCATATACAAGAAAAACGTTGCAACAATCGGTGAAAAATCTGAATCGTGTCGGCTGTGATTTTGATTATTATGAAAAATGGCAACATTCTGATTGAAATCAGAAATTTCTCATAGTCATTCTGGTATTTTTATAAAGTCGACATTATTACATTCTTATAAACAAAAATTTCTCATAAAGTGACCTTATAAAAACCAGTTATAATTAAGCACATAATTTCAAAATCTTTTAGAAAATAAGAAATTATTATTATGATATACTATTATTTATTAAATACCTAAATATCAGATATTTCGAACTTAGAAAAAAAAGTAATCAAAGAATATTAATATTGAAAGCAAAGAATAATGAAATTGATGAAAATATAGTCATCAACTAAAATTTAATAATGCAATCAACCTTAAAAAATTTAGAAAGACATTTTTTCGAAAATCTTTTTGAATGGAAGAATTTCTTACAAAAACATATTTTTACATGAATTTTTTACAGAAAGAAATTTTCATCAAAATTAAATATTTCATCAAAATCTTTACAAGAAACAAAATTTTATAAAAAAAAATTTCTTCATAAGTATTAAATTTTATAAGTATTAAAATAATATTAATCAATTTAAAACAAAGAATAAAGGAAACTCTGCAAATATGGTCATTATCTGAAATTAAAAAATTTAAACAACCTGAAAAATTCAGGAAGACATTTTTTAAAAATCTGTTTCAATAGAAGAATTTTTCAAAAAACATTATTTTTACATAACTTTTTTATAAACAAAAATTTGTAGAAAGAATTTATTTTATATAAATCTGTACAGGAAACAAAATTTTATGAGACAAATTTTTTTTATCCGTTTGAATAGAAGAATTTCTGAAAAAACATCCTAACATGAATTTTGTATAGAAAAAATTTTGTATAAAAAAATTATTTTACAAAAATTTTTATAGGAAACAAAATTTATGATAAAAAATTTCTACATAAGTATTAAATTATATGAGCATTAAAAAAATTTTAACATTCAAAATGAAGAGTGAAGGGAACTCTGAAAATATAGTCATCAACTTCAATTAACGAATGCAAACAAACTGAGAAAAATTTAGAAAAACATTTTTTGAAAATCTGTATGAATGGAAGAATTTTTCAAAAATATTATTATTACATAAACTTTATGTGAAAAAAAATTTGTATGAAAAAACTATTTAATGAAAATCTCTACAGGAAACAAAATTTCATGAGACACATTTTTTTTATCTGTTTGAACGGAAGAATTTCTCAAAAAACACATCCTAACATAAATTTTGTATAGCCAAAAATTTTTATAAAAAAGTTGTTTTATGAAAATATTCATAAGAAACAAAATTTTATGGGAAAAAATGTTTCCATAAGTATTTAATTTCATAAGTATAAACAGAATATAACATTGAAAACACAGAGGAAAGGAAACTTTACAAATATAGTCATCAACTGCGAATTAAAGAATACAAACAACCTTAGAAAAATTTGGAAAGACATTTTTTTTAAATCTGTATGAATGGAAGAATTTTTCAAAACACATTATTTTTACATAAATTTGAAATAATACAAAATTTGTGTGAAAAAACTATTACATAAAAATCTTGACAGAAAACAAAATTTCACGAGACAAACTTTTTCATAAGGTTTATATTAGGTTACTTTGTAAACAAAGTTTTTCTTATAAGAATTTTATAACGTCGACCATTACATACATATGTTTTATAATGTTTTTCTAAGAATCAAAATCACTATTAGTACAAATCAACACAGACATGTATTGGTATTATTTACAATCACTTTTGAATTACTTTTTAACATTTTTGAATAAATTATTATGATATAATTATTATCAATAGTGACGTTCTTAAGAAGCATTTGTCAATTTGAGGTTGTTTATTACAAGTTGATATAATTCTAAACAAAGATATGCTTTTTTCATGAACGTTAATAATTATAAAATCCACAATGGACTGCTGCACAAAAATCTGTATTCACAATAAATATATGCACAATGTGTACAATGTACAACAAATATATGTAGTACGATTCATTTGTAAAATTTATATATGAATTGTTATATTTAAAATATACAAAATAATGAAAATTTACAGAATTAAATATAACTAAATTCGTGCAAAGTATAAAAATGTAAAAAATGAAAGATAAATGAATTTATACAAAGTTATAAAAATTTACGAAATGAAATATAATTAAATTTGTACAAATTGTGATAACACTTATGTATAAAAAATTAAATAATTAATACAGAGTTTTAAAAATTATAACAAAATTATATAAAAAATATCACATACAAAAAAAAATACAGTTCATGTTTAAAGTTTATGTACCTTACCAGATGTTTGAGTAAATATTTATTGTTGCCCTTGTTATAACAGTCAATCTGCTTGAAGGTGTATGCATTTCACCCCATCATCGCTGCAGTATCACATTCAATAAATGAGCTTTCACTGAAAAGAGCCCTAATTGCCCCGGCCTCTCCAACTCAATACAACATCATTTTTCGCTAAACCTATTGCGGCGAGTCAAGCGAGCGTCCAGAAATACCCCCATCTAGGGCCCTCATCCCTGGCAATGTCTGCTGATGAGAATATCATCAGCGGAGCTTGTAATTTTGATCATTTGACCGCTCACAATTTGCCAGGGCCGCGAGATCCCACCGCAAGATTTATTGCCGGCAATAACGAGTCGGGTATATGAAATTCGAAAAAGCCCGAGCATTCGCTTGTCTCGTAGATTATCAGCGTTTAATGATTTCCAATCCCGAACGTCATTTCGCATCTTATTTGCAGATAGTCGTGGTACGTATCGAGACGCGGCTTTTATTTTTGGATTTCATGCCGTTCTCAAGGCATTCAAGGCACTTTGTAGACAAATTGAGGGAAACAATTTTAACAAAGCTCGAGAAACGAGGCATGGAAGACAATTTAATTGGGCGGGTAATGACGGGACGGGAAATCGACGCGGAATTCATACGGTTGCTTGAACGTTACTGATTATGACTGTAGTTACGCGCAAATGATTTACGTTCATAGAGAACTATCCGAGCTGGAATTGGTGGAATGCTATTATTTTGAGTTGCAGATTTTTTTGCATTTTTTTTTTTTATTAATGGGATGTTAAGCGAGTGTATTCATAGAAGTGGGGTTTGAAGCGTATCAGTTAACACTGAGAGAAAAATCTAGTACTCTTTACTAAAAGTATATCAATTGTGGATCGAGATGAAATTAAGTAAACTTTATTATATATGGAATTGTATTATTAGTTTATTAGTTGTAGCTTAGTTACTGGTCAGAATCTGACAGTCAATGTTTTCATGATGTATCTCTGAACCCATCTTCCCAATTCTACGACTCTTCCAGAAAACATCATTCTCTCCCTTGAACAACAAAACGTAACCTAAAAAGAATATATTATTCTCTCTTCTCAATTAAATACTGCCACTTTTTGATCTCAGTATCAGCCAGTTTTATCCTCTCCACCCTCACATGAAAACATAAACTTTCATCAAATCAATACAAAGTTATTTCCACCAACTTTGCATAATTGATCTTACGCCCCAGTAATCTTTATCGAGCTACGCTCCGACCTACGCTGGGTTATTCAATTTCTCAGGTCACAAAACCTTGCCCACCCTAATAAATGTACATGTTACGTAGTTTCACAGCACAATGTGAAAACTTTGTCGAGGATTAGCGTGTTTTCACGCAAGAAACGACGAAAGCGAATGGCAGTCGCGACGTCAATTTTTCTCATGGGTCAGCCGTTATCACCTAAAGTTCGAGCTCTCGCATTACCATTAATTGCCATCTCGAACGTAAGACCGCCCACAAACTAGAGTGAGGCGTACGCGAAATAATCCATTCGCTTTCGAACCATCGCGAAAGATCGACACTCATGGTCTCAAGCACGCGAGCTTATCAATAGCAGCGTAATCACCGCAATGGATTTCTCCATCATGGCTCGAAAGGAAATTTTCTCGAAGAATTTAGGGGTTGTGTATATAATACGTCACAGAAGCAAAGGGGAGGAGGGGGGGGGAAGCTGTCACGTTACGTCACACGTTTAAGTATATGATGCACATTCATCAATTTTATTAGTTTTGTGATTGAGTTAGTTTATCTTCTTGAGATCTGGAAATTGGTATGAGTGTTTTCAAAATTTTTTATTTCTTGTAAATGTATTTTTTTGGAATATAACTTGTTTCAATATGTGTGTGATTATATCAGAAGTGTGGGTAGATGAAATTTTCAGGATGGGTTTCTCGATCAACTATTTACTTACTTCGAAATTTTGTAGCTCGAAGAAATTATAACGACTGATTTGAAGCTAATCTTAGATTCCGAGAATTTTCATGTTGTATGCCATTCGTAGAATTTTATTTATTTCATGGTACTTTTATAGATTTCTGTAGATAGCTTTTGTAAATTTCTAGAATGTGTTACTAAATTTTTGAAAATTGAACGATTGTGAGTATTTTCATTGACTTGAAAAAAAATGTTGACTTTTTTATGCTCTCTTGGTACTTTTTTTTCGTATATTTGTAAGTATTTCAAGTATATGATGTACTAGGATTCGAGATTATATACATTTTTGTAAAAATAATATTTTTGTAGTTATCAAGTATTCAACCATTTCTAGTATTTCTTAAATGTTTTTTAGTATTTTTCAAATTGTAAAGGATTATGTAGCAATTTTTTACGATGTCAAGTATTTTCCAGATTTTATAAAATTTTATTGTATCAAATATTATTTTATCAAAATTTAAATATAAAACTTATGTATTTATTTTAAATCATACATTATGTTTTTTAGTATTTATAAAATTGTAAAAGATTTTGTAGCAATTTTTCATATGTCTAGTATTTTTCAGATTTTATAAAATTTTATGTTACCAAGTATTATTTTATCAAAATTAAAATATAAGAATCATATTTCTTTAACCATAAAATATGTTTTTCAAGTTCAAATTTTTTTTAAATCATCTATTATGTTTTTTAGTATTCATCAAATAATAAAGGGTTTTGTAGCAATTTTTAAAGATGTGAAATATGTTTAAGATTTTAGAAGATTTTATTTTATCAAATATTATTTTATCAAAATATAAATCTATAAATCAATATTTATTTTATCAAAACTTGGACAGACTTTTATTACTTTTATAGATTTCTTGGAAAATAACGTCTTAGTGAATATAATTAGTTCATCTTATGTTTTTTTTATATTTTTTGTATTCATCAAATATTGTATCGTTTTCTAGTAATTTTATACATTGCTTTATACGATTTTCATGATTTAATGCTAAAAAATTCTTATTTTAAAGATCGTTTATATTTTTTCAGATTTTTCAGAAAACAGTTGTTTATACGATTCTATTCTTTCCAGTGTTTCGTCAGATTATTTACGATTACAAAGATTTTATGGAGTTTTATAAAATTTTAATTTAAATTTCTAAAATGAGATGATATAGTATTGAAAATTTATTAATTGTGTCCATAGTAATTGATTTTTGAAAAAACAGTAGGTTCTAAGCATTCTTAGTAGTTTTTTTTTTGTAAATTTATAAGTATTTTCATAAATACATGTTCTAGGATTTAAGATTGTATAAATTTGTAAGAAAAATATTTTTATATAGTTATTTAGTATTAAATTATTCCTAGTATTTCTTACATGTTTTTAAGTATTTATTAAACTGTAAAGGATTTTGTAGTAATTTTTCAAGATTTCTAGTATTTTGCAGATTGTTCAATACATTTTCGGAATTCGATACTTGTTAATCAAAACTTGGATAGACTTTTAGTTCTTTTATAGATTTCTGCGAAAATTACGTGATCATAATTATAAGTTTTTTCAATATCTCTTGTGTTTTTTTATTTTTTCAGTATTCATAAAATATCGCATAATTTTATTTCACAATCACACATTAATTTACACGGTTTTCATAATTTAATGCTCAAAAATTCTAAGTTTTGAACATTTTCAATATTTATTACCTTTTTTTTATAAAATATTTCATTCATAGAATTCTATTATTTTTAGTATTTTTTCAGAGTTTCTATCATTACAAAGATTTCAAAGTTTTTCTATTACTGTCTGTTTCGATTTCTAAAATGTGATCTTTAATATTGAAAACTTTATGATTCGGAGTATTTTAATTGATTATCGAAAAAACAGTATGTTTTCTATGCATTCTCTGTATTTTTTTTTTTTTCGTACATTAATAAATATTTTCATGATTTCATATTCTAGGATTCGAGGTTATATAAATTATTAAGAAAACTATATTCACCTACATACAGGGTGCGCCACCAAAATCCGGACAAATTCAACAAAAAATTCATTACAAATATTTGTCATGAATAAATTTATTTAAAAAAAAACCTTTT
>JAPYZL010184632.1:0-19105 GCA_030522825.1 Platygaster orseoliae
GATTTCAACGAGTGCAATTGCGCACTCGCTTCGCTCGTGCCCAAACTTTGCACTCGTTGGAATCATCCTTTTTCTCCCTTGTAGCATAAATATCTATTGATTAATCAACCATCTTCTAGATTTTATGCTTTTCATTTCTATCGTTGATGCTTTTGAATTCTGATAGGTATTTGTACTTCGAAATGTCAGTTTATCGTTTTTCTTCAAACTATTATTACACAGTGCAACACTGAAAATACACCCGTGAAATGAAATAGTGAATGTTGTAGATATAGTTGAGTGATGCATAAAAAAATGTTTGTTATATTTTTTGTACCCTCCAAATGTTATTCATTAAAAAAAAAAACGCGTTTTTCAGATTTCACGCGTTAATATATGAATATCTCGGTGAGTTTTTTTACGATTTTTGAAATGCAATACGTTTTGGAAAGGACATTGTCAGAGCTTTAAAATGACGTATGTTAATCTATTGTTGAAACTATTAAGATGTGATTTTTTATCGAAGAGAACTGGAAAAGGTGTTATTTTTCTTGATTTTTTCAACTTTGACTATTGTTTATTGCTAAGTTTAAACAATCATTTTTCTTTTATAGTAATATTCGCAGAGTGTATTTATTGAGGAACAAATCGACGTCTCATTTGTTGAAATTGGACAAAAATTGCGGAAATTATGCTTTTTTTTTCGTAAATAGAAAATATGGCAGAGAATGTGTATCCATTTCGGGAACTATTTATAGTCATACAAAAATGCTTCATTTGAAAGATTTTCGAAATTTTTTTGTTAAAACAAAAGATAAAATATCAAAATAAATTGATATAAAAAAAAGTAAGTGTGTTGTTTAATTCTAATCCGAACAAACTTTGGCTAAATTGTTGGAATTTTTTTTAAGGGGGTCCACCTGTGTGAGAACGGTATTTCGAACGCTTTTTTTGTATTTTTTGTTAGGAGAACTAATTCGAAAATTAGAATAAGTTAAGTGTTTTTTAAAGGTTTATGCTTTTACTATAACTGTGAATTTTTCCAAAAGTGTTATCTGAAAGCTCATATTTATTGAGGGCATTGAATGTGACTTCCTTAAAATGGAGTATCGAAATTGCGGGCAAGATTCCGTTCAAATCACTTATCCAAAACACAAAAAGTAAAAAGAATCTTATGTGTGTTTATGTTGTCAAGGTACTGACGTAATTTTTTTACAAAATTCTCAAAATGTAATAAATGGCAGTACATTTAATAAAAATTGATCATTTTTATGCTTTTCTTCGATAGGTACAATGTATGTTATAAAATAATATAAAAAAAGATATTAAAAAACCGCTAAAAGGGTACACAGAGAAAAACGATTCAGTTGCTTTATCTGCATTTTTTCAATTAGAAGACGAGAAAGTAGACTTTACGAAAATTTTCGTTTACTTTACTGATTATAATCAACGAAAACCCGATTGAAAACTTTTGAGATATTCAGACAGCTCAATATTCATGTGAAAAATTTGCGAATTTGCCTGGATGTTTTTTACTCAAGAATTTCGCAAGCTTTCCGTCCCTAAAAAACGTTCACTTTCTTTTCTAATCTACAATCAAACTCATAAATTTCGAGATAGAGATTATCTTACTCCTGTATTTATAACGTGCTCAAAGTTTTTTCTCTCTGGAGACACTTTCAAAAAGGCAGTATAAAAAATATATACGAGGCCAAAATGAACTTGCAGAATTTTTTATTACTACCTCAAAGTTGAATATTATGTGTAATAAAAATATTTCATAAAAAATTTATATTTTATGGTGTATATAAATTTCTATCTATCAAAAACGAGATCTTTTAGTTTTCAAATATCAATCAATTATTCAGAATTATTGTTTCCGTTTAACAGAAAATTTTTGACACTTATTTTGACATCAATTGAAGAAAATTCTTAAATGTTCTCTTCATTGTACAACACATTTTACACGAAACTTTATGAAAATTGATCGTTTAAAACGATGAGAGAGTTGATGTTAATAATTGCGCAAAAAAACTAATATTTTTCAATTGAAACTTTATCGAATTAAATCTTGATAAACAATTATGAAATAATTTTCGCAAAAGAGCGATAGATAATTCAAAGTATTACCTTTTATTTCAATTCTTACTATTAATATGAAAATACTTAAATAATTAAATAAATAAATAAATAAATAATTTATGATAATTTGATGAATTATTTTACAATAATTTAAAATAAATTATGAAATTACGATAAATATATTTAATTTCGAGTAATTAATTAAATTCAATCATATAAAATTACTATTACTCTTAAATAAATAATTTTATTAATATCTAATATCAATATAAAATAAATATTAAATAATTTTCGAAAAAGAAGGAAAGATAACCCCAAGTTTTACCTTTTTTTTCAATTCTTACTTTTCATATTAAAATACCTAAATAATGAAATAAATATTGATGAAATTATGTAAGTTTATTGAATTACTCTATAATAATAAATTATGATGAAGATATTTATTATCAAATAAATAAATTGATTAATGTCAAGCTAATATTATTATTCAATAATTTATCTTATGAACATTAAATAATATAAAATAAAATACGAAGTAAATATTGAATAAATAATTTAAATTATATAAAAATATCTAAATTTAAACCAAAATTTTTTTTTGCCGCGTTTTATTTGCAGTAAAACCTTAAAAGCTCAAATCAAAATCGCATAAAAACATAACACACAAGTTTCTATATTTTGTAAAGAAATATTCATGTTCCTGTTAAATTTTGAAAAATGTAATCTTTAAATAAATTCAAGTCAATTTTTAAAATGTCAATTGCTACATAGGCCTTGTTTAAATTAAAATTAACCTTTGACAGCAAATAGTTTAATTGACTTTCAACATTTAAGGGGACCAATACCTATAGACGGCGTTTTTCACGACCCAACTTTATTAAGCGTGGATTAAAAAAAAAGTATTGCTCGCAGAAACATGGAATTTAAAACGTTTATATTTCAAGATGTACTCAAAAATACAAAATATATCGTTTGTTGAAATTGAGCCTCAGTGTTGAGATCTGAGCGCTCAAAGTTGACCATACCGTTTTGGAGAGGGCATTTGGCATGCATTCTACAGCCTGCAGATTTAATTTTACAAAAAAAAAGTCATAAGCGTTTTTTGTTCGCAATCATGTTCTCCAGTGAGTGATGTCGAGTTTTTTCAATTTTTAATTTTTTTTACAATAATTATCACACTTTTTAAAAAAATATCGTTTTTTTTTCTATTTTTTTTTTTTTTTTTTTTTTTTTTTTTTTTTTTTTTTTTCTTTTTTTTTCTTCTTTTTTTTTTTTTTTTTTTTTTTTTTTTTTTTTTTTTTTTTTTTTTTCACTGGAATCTTAAAAAATGTGGCTATGTTTTCTCCTTATAAGTGTAAACAAAAATTGAAGATCGATTATAACTATTCAAGTCAAAATTTGACTATTTTTTGTAAAGGATCTTCATATTTTGATTTAATATTCAGCAAAATCATTAATTGAAAAAAATAATTTTAATCCTCAAATGTACCTATTTTCAAAGATTTCTTATATCTTAGGTCAGTTTCGATGAACTGTAGCGAATTTAAGAAATTGTAAATTCTGAAAAAAGCATGCAAATTTGCATGTTCAAGAGGCGAAATATTTTACCTCGAAACTCCGATGAAAGCATTTTTATCAGTGTTGTCATTCATCACGTCGATCTTATCGTGGTGCGTCAATCTCGGTGGAGGATTAGGCTTGCTTGGCTTGGGCGGGAGCGCGGGTTTTGTTTTGTCCTCGGCTTTCATGTCCACGAAGACCGTGGATTTTTTCTCTGATTCAGCCTGCAGGCGATCGATCAATATTTCAATAATGTTCAGGAATTAATGAACTTCGAACACACCGGGAAAATCTCCGGGAAAATTCCTTTCGAATTTCCTGAGTTACAGTACCTGGCCATATTATTAGGTTAAAGCTCATAAATATGAGTATTTCCTACTCTTTGAATTGTTTCATTCTAAGACCGCTAGCAGCTATTATCAGTAATTGTATTTTAATACTTATGGTAACATTTTACCCACTTTTTGAATTACCTCTTACGTTTAAACATAAATAGAAGTAGTGTTTGCACGAATTCGTCAAAACGTACAATATATAAGGTACCTATATTAATTATATTATATACAATAATTAGTTAACCGTTATTGAACACGTGATAAAATACATTGACATCATGTAAAGTAATTTTTTTGTTTATGCTTTGAAATTTTTTTATAATAATTGTACTGTACATATAACATTTATTTATTTTAAACCTGATAATTATGTAATGTACACGCAGAAAAATGGTTCCGTTACAGCAATCGTTGATTTAGTAAAATATGGACCCACCAAATTTTTGAGTACTTCAACCAAAACTTGTGTTATAGCAACTAATACTCAATTTTAATGACTGATACTTAGGTTGGATAACCAATTATTTGGTTATTATACCTAAAACTTTGGTTTTACTATCAAAAACTTTGGTGGGCTCACATTTTACTAAATCAATGGTTGCAGTTTTCTTTCTCAAATGTTATATGCTATCTCATTATTCGATAAAACTGTCTAAAAATCTAGGAGTGTCATAATTAAAATTGCAAAAAAGTAAATTTTAGCTTTGGCCTAATAATATGGCCAGGGACTGTATTTGAAACACTGATTTTAATGTTTTACTACAAATTCGAGGGCAACTTCAAAATTCGTTTTTAAATTTTAAATATTATAAATATGAAAAACTCATGAAAAAAGGATTTAGATTCGTTAAATTGTTTATAATCCATAATCTAAGATCCCCAGTATTTAAAATGTTCGTTTTTTGGAAAATCTCGAGTATTCGAAAAGTTATGAACCTTACATTGCAAAATTTACAAAGGCTTTTGTTTGTTTGTATAAATATAAAAAATGTTGAATGCCATTCTTAAAGTTGCGCTCGAAATAATTTTTTGCTGGCAATCCTTCAAGATTTTTCATTTTTCTAATCATAGCTCACACCGACGCTTGCGAAAGTTGCACATTTCATGATGTTTAAAAAATGATTCAAAATCGACATTTTTTCAATCGTTTTCTTTTGACTTGATGGTTAAAATTTAACTTCAAATACCTAATTTCGTATTTTCATTTTTGGGTTCATTGTAGTCAATGGTTTCTATGGTCTTAAAACTCGAAAATGAATGATTTTATTAATTAATTGGTTCCAAATTTATAGACTCTTGGAATTTTTGATTTTTGGAGTTTTTTAAATTTTTAAATAAAAATTCTATAATCGATAATACTTGACATGTTAATTTTCCGAAAAATCTCAATGCAATAAAAAGTTATTATATCCAAGTTTGTGAAATACATTACTTATAATCTTCAGATATGGATCATATTTGAAATATTTGGAATTCATTCATTTTTAATTATAGTAAGGACGTTCCAGAGAAAACTTTCTTTTTTGTTATTTTGAATTTCATTCCATTTTCTTTTGGATTTAAAATCCGTTGCTAAAATATGGTAGGGTTATAACAATAAAAATTTTTTTTTTTTGTGAAGGATATATTTTACCTTAAGTCTTTCGTAATCATACGCAGAGTGGTCGTGCTTCATAACCTGCTGCTGCACGTTCTGATCGTATTTGGACGGAAAATTGTCAAACTTAGTTCCGGTTTGACCGCTCGTTTCGTGGGCTGTTTTGAACTGGTGCTCTTGTTTGGTTGCGGTATGATCGTACCGCACTTGCTCGTGCTGCTTGGCGTCTTTACTCGGCTCCAACTTCGATTTCTCGTTGAGCATTTCGACGTTTTGTCCTTTAAAGACATTCGAATCGACTTCTCAGAGACATTTTTCATGTTTATATGTAAAAGATGTGGTGCAAACTTATTAGCTTTTTCAATTTGTTGGAAAGAAACAGATTAAAGATAGTGCTTCTATAGTCGACTTCCCTAGTGATTTTGATTTTTATAAAAAAAAGGCATAATTTTCATAAGAATAAGAAGTTTTTTAGAAGAATTCCGTTTCTTACAGAGTCGACCTTATATAAACATAAAAAATTTTTTCTAATTAAAAAAAAAGACAGCTTTACAAAAAGTTGTGAATTTTTTATAAAAAAATATTTGAGCCCCGTAGATTTTTTTCAAGTTTTGGTATTTTTATAAAAATTTTTCTAATTTCATGAATAATTTTTCATTTTTATAAGTTAATTCCTTTATATATAAATTTACTTAAATTAATTTTTCACAAAACAAAAACTTTAAAAAAAATTTGTATAAGAATTTCTGCAAAAAATGAAATCTTTATTTTTTTTTTCTTATAAGAATTTTATAAGGTTGATTTTATACAAATTTTTATATAGTTTTTTATGAGAATCAAAATCACTAGGATCAAGTGGACCGTTTCTTAAAACCCGATTCGAGCGAAATTCAATCATTTCGCTATTGTAAAACTGTTCCACTACTTGAAAAATTACTCCCTTCAAACAATTATAAAGATGGAAATTAATATTTTTATCGCAAATTTGAAAACTATCACGGCAAAATGTGTCAGCCACTCAATTCCAACATCCTCGTTTCGTAAATGTTAAAAATCGCGAACAATGTGAAAATAGTTTTACTTTTTCATTTATGAAAAAGCGTTTTTTTATTATTGAAATATGTTTACACATTGAAGTATTCTTTTGTAAATACACATTTTTTAATGAGTATATTAAAGAAATGATTAATTGACTAGTTTTATTCAAAATCAAGAATAAAAAGCAAGAATAAAAACCCTAGCAATAAATTCGCTATCATAGACAACCATTCAATTTCTATGAAGTGTCTATAAAAATTCAAATAACTTGTAAGGAATGAGCTTAACTGGCTTTTTCGTTAATATTTGGTAAACTTTATCATTTTTCAAGTGTATTATTTATTCATTGTATTTGACGTGATGAAACTTGAATCACCCAAAGTAAACTGATTTGCAAGGAAAAAAAAGTACGTGAACACATTAATAAACAATGACAAAATGGCAAATAGCACTATAGATGGTCATAAAATAATAGCAAGATTCTCATTCGTAGCATTTTTTCCTTAGTAAATTGCATACGTTTCATAAAAATACGAGTTATTTGGATTTCCATAGAAATTTAATAGTTCCTATGAAAGTTCTATGAAATTCCAATGACGGTGACTTTACTAGGAAAATTATACAATATGAATTTTTTCGGGCTAAAAATTTTGTACGCATTTTTTCTTAACGCTAATAATGATTCAGCAATGTTTGATAAAATATTCACAATTCATAGTACAGTAATTTCGTCGAATTTTTAACATTTCGGCAAAAAAATGACCGACGTCCATAAATTTTTCAATTAGAAATAAGAATTTTAACAAAATTTTTCTACAAAAGTGAGGTTACTCCAAACTTGACAACGAAACCGAAAATAATGAATTCATGAAAAAAGATCGATTTTCAACCAAAAATGGAAAAATACTTGTATTTTAAAACTAATGAACTATATGCATATTTTTGATTATTAAATTCACCATTATAGTAAATTAATATGTAATAATTTATTTATTTATATTATACAAATATAATATAATAATTTATAATATAATAATATATTACAATATAATACACAATGATTGACTATTACACTATATATGGAACTATTCATTCACTTAAAGAGAAATCGGTGAAACTAACGAAGTTTATACATTCACTTAAATTTCTTTTTGAATTTCGTAATTTCAGAAAATTTCTTTTGCCTGTGTGTTATTCACTACTAAAATAAATGAGTTATCAATCATGTTGATTTTCATATAATATTGCTTTTTTCAATAAATTGGGCGTGTTTCTTAACCAACTGAATAGTTTTCTTTTTTGATAATTGTATACTTTGAGTCACTTTCAATTTTCTCTTTTTGAAACAAAAAAACGTTTCAATGATTCGATAATTTTACACAGTTAATAAATTATCAATGTTTTTATATCAAAAAGAAGCGCTACTTGGTCATAAGCTGAGATTTAAATACAAAAACATAGTCCTCACATCGTCCCGTGGAGAACTATAGGAGGACGATTTATAATCCTCATATAGTCCACCAACAGTCCTCCCGTTTTCGCCAGAGTAGTGACCAGCATGTTTTCTGTAATTTTATGTAAGTATTTTATAGCTTCACTTAAAGTGTTCATGAAAGTTCTTCTTAGTGCCAGGAGTATTCTTCACAAAACTGCAAAATACAACTTTAACTATTGAAAGTACAAAGAAGGTACACTGCAGAATTTATGTAACCCATATTTCTGAAAAAAATCCAAATATCACATTAAAGTTAATTTTCATTGCATTTTGTATGATCACGAATGCATACATTGAAAATCATATTTTTGTCACTAAATGTGATAAGTTGTTCTAAATCGTGCATTCTTTTTAATTTTATAACTTTAAAATTTTGAAATACTTGAAACAAGAGTTTATTTTGGACAATTAGAACACTAATTGTCCAAAATAAATTGTGTTCTCAGATATGTAACTCAGTTCAAAGTATAATTCAAAATCTTGAATCAGCTTTTTGAATACGCTCGATGTTTGGAACTCCTCGACAGTTTTCAGAAGTTTCGACAATTTATTATAAAAATCACAGAAATAAAGCATGAATTTCGTAACTTCCCTGAATTAAGTTACTATTTGTAAGGAAATGTTTTGAAAAAAATCAACTCCTTTATAACTTGAAGTTTTACGTTCAATGTTTCAGTGACTTCATTGTCGATCTTAATTCTCATCTTAAGGTTACAAGTATGTACCAACAAGCCTTTGTCGTGAAAACTGCTTTTTGTCGTCATATTATCGATTCAAAACTTTCCTGAAGTTGCTATAATTTCGTTGTTAATGTAGGACAGAGAATCCACGAACTTCATTACGCATCGAGTAATTCATATATCAAATGCATGCTCGTGGTACACTCGGCAGTGATAAAGTTTGTTACACGCAACGTGAAAAAGTATCGATGAATCATGTATACACACTGTGAATGTTTAAATAATATACAGCAGAGAACAATAAATGAAATATAAAAAAGTCGAGTCAAGTTTAGTCGGAAAAAAAGTTTTATTTATCACGTTGAACTAATTAACAATCATCGTCAAAACTCAAAAGTTCGGTTTTTTTTATTCTAAAGAACCAGGGCTGGATTTACCAAACAGGCAAACAAGGCAGCTGCCCAAGGCGGAAAAAGTTTGGGGCGGCAAATTTTTAAGAAAACTTTCGAAATTTGTTGTAGCTGCGAGAAACTAAAATTTAGCATAGATGTCAATATTTAAATAACTGATGAGAGGATTTTCTGCTCATTTTTTTTGTATATGTAGCAATTAATTGCTTAGTTTCATGATAACATCGCAACATAGTAACAAGTTTGATTGTATAATAAGTAAATCTCCTAATTAAGAATGGCGATTGTTAATTGAAATTTTATAATAAATTAAAAAAAACTCTTTTGCGTTCCATTCGATAATTAAACTTACTTGAAAGAATTTTACAGTGTGCGCAATTTTTATGAGGTCCATATAAAAAATGGTCAACATCTCTAAAATTTTCAACGTTTTTCAAAATTTGATAAAATGTTCGGAATATCTGAAATTTTCGAAGTAAAATTGCTGAAATTGTCAAAACATCTTGATTTTCGTATTTTCTAAATTACAATATACTTATCAATAAATTTCATCAACTATTTTTTGTTGTAAATTTGCAGAACGCTTGAAGCATCCATGAATTTTCGAATTTTCTGATTTGGAGCATTTTCAAACTATTTATAATTTATGAAGTTTGCAAAAGTCCTATAGTTTGCAAAATGTTTTAAATGTGACAAAATTTTTTTATTTTAGTGATCATTGAAGATTATAAATGATATCCATAAAAATGAGTGAATTTCTACAGTATTGAAATTTTTGCAATCTCCGAAATTTGCCAATGTATAACAACTTTTCGGATTTTCCTTATCAATTCTATTTCTACAATTTCGAAAATTGCTTGAATATTTTAATTTAACAAAGTTTGGTGAACTTTCAGAACTCTTAAAATTCCATGAATCTTATACTTTTCTAACTCGGAGCAATTTCAAAGTATTAATAACTTATGAATTTTGCGAAAGGTTTATTAATTGCAAAATAATTCTAAATGTGACGAAATTTATGAGTTTTAGTTGCCATTGAAGATCATGAATGATATTCATAAAAATGAGTAAATTTTTACCACATTGAAATTTACGCGATCTTCAAAATTTTGACATTTCTCAAATTTTGACGGAATATTCGGAATAACTGAAATTTTTGAAATAAAATTACTGAAATTGTAGAAGCATCTTTATTTTCATAATTTATAAATTTTATTGAACTTTTCAATAAACTTTGTGCAGACTATTTTTTGTTGCGAATTTTTAGAATGCTTAATTTTTCCATAAATCTTAAAATTTTTAAACTCGAAGTAATTCCAAACTATTGATAAATTATGAATTTTGTGAAAGTTTTATCGTTTGAAAAATGTTCAAAATGTGAAAACATTTCTGAATTTTAGTAATTATTGAATATTATTATTGTTTTTTATGTAAATGAATGAATTTTTTCGATATTGAAATTCTTGCAATCTCCGAAATTTTCAAATGTCTGACGACTTTTCGAATTTCCCTTATCAATAACATTTTTACAGTTTTGAAAGTTGCTTGAATATTTAAATTTCACAAAGTTTAGTGAATTTTCAGAACGCTTAAAATTTCCATAAATTCTAATAATTTTCAACTTTTAATAATTCATGAATTCTGCTAAAGTGCTAATCATTGCAAAATATCCTTAATGTAATTAAATTTTTGAATTTTACTGATCACTGAAGATTATGAATGTTTTTTATAAAAATGAGTAAATTTTTACAATATTGAAATTTATGCGACCTCCAAAATTTTTACATTTCTCAAATTTTGACGTAATGTTTGGAATAACTGAAATTTTTGAAACAAGGTTACTGAAATTGTCGAATCATCTTCATTTTCATAATTTATAAATTTTATTAAACTTTTCAATACATTTTGTACAGACTATTTTTTGTTGCGAATTTTCAGAATGCTTAATTTTTCCATAAATCTTCCAATTTTCAAACTCGAACTTATTTCAAACTATTGATAAATTATGAATTTTGTGAAAGTTTTATCGTTTGCAAAATGTTCAAAATGAGAAAATTTCTCAATTATATTAATCATTGACTATTAACATTGATTTTTATGAAAATGAGTGAATTTGTACGATATTGAAATTTTTGCAATCCCCGAAATTTTCAAATGTCCGACAACTTTTTGAATTTTCCTTATCAATCACATTTCTACAATTTCGAAAGTTGCTCGAATATTTGAATTTCACAAAGTTTAGTGAATTTTCAGAACGCTTAAAATTTCCATAAATTCTAAAAATTTTCAACTTTTAATAATTCATGAATTCTGCTAAAGTTCTAAGTATGTATTGCAAAATATCCTTACTGTAATTAAATTTCTGAATTTTACTTATCACTGAAGATTATGAATGTTTTTTATAAAAATGAGTAAATTTTTACAATATTGAAATTTATGTAATCTCCAAAATTTTTACATTTCTCAAATTTTGACGTAATGTTCGGAATAACTGAAATTTTTGAAATAAAATCACTGAAATTGTAGAAGCATCTTTATTTTCATAAATTATAAATAATCATGAACTTTACAACAAATTTTGTATACTATTTTTTGTTGCGAATTTTTAGAATGCTTAATTTATCTATAAATCTAAAAATTTTCAAATTCGGAGTGATTCCGAACTATTGATAAATTATGAATTTTTGGAAAGTTTTGTCGTTTGCAAAATGTTCAAAACGCGAAATAATTTCTGAATTTTAGTAATTATTGAATATTATTATTGTTTTTTATGTAAATGAATGAATTTTTTCGATATTGAAATTTTTGCAATCTCCGAAATTTTCAAATGTCTGACGACTTTTCGAATTCCCCTTATCAATGGCATTTCTCCAATTTTGAAAGTTGCTTGAATATTTGAATTTAACAAAGTTTAGTGAATTTTTAGAACGCTTAAAATTCCACAAATCCTAAAATTGTCAAAATATTAATAATTTATGAACTCTGCTAAAGTCCTCTTATTTGCAAAATATCTTAAATGTGAAGAAATTTCTAAATTTTACTAATTGTAATCATCGAAGATTATGAATAATATTCATAAAAACCAGTAAATTTCACAATATTAAAATTCTTGCAATCTCCGAAATTTTCAAATGTCTGACAACTTTTCGGATTTTATTTACAAATCACATTTCTACAATTTCAAAAATTGCTTGAATAATTAAATTTCACATAATTTCGTGAAATTTAGGAATGCCAGTCTTCTTGTGAATTTCAAAATTATAATAATTTATGGGGTTCCTATAGAGTGTAAGAAATTAATGATATTATGGTGGAATAACAAAATCTGTTTAAATATTTCAAATGACGTAAATTTTGAATTTACTAAATTTTATAAAATATCTGAATTTCCACATATTTACGATTAAAAAATTTTTTTTTCCACTTTGTGATTTTTTTTTCAATTTATTTATTTTATTAATTCTGTTAATTTCAACTGCGATTATTAATAGATGACTCAAAACTCATATAGCTCTGCAATCCACTAAAGTTAAAATTTTTTTTTCAAGAATGTGGGTGTGGTGTAGAAGAATAGAGGGGCAGCAATTTTAGAAATTTTCTAGGGGCGCCAAATTCCTAAATTCGGCCTTGTAAAGAACGTTTATACTAGAAAAGTGTTTCTCAGTCCGTCGATCGAGAAAGAAACTTTGATAATAACGAAAGTTTTGAATTTTTTTGCGTATTTAGAGTTTTTGTGACTAAGAGTCATCAAAGTATTACCTCCATAAATCGAATTTTGAACAGGATATTTTGGAAAAACATCACAAGAAAACTCCAAAGTGTTCTGAGTTCTTCTGCGAAATTGCAACTTGTATTACTGTACCATTTTTTGTAATAAATTACTAAACTTTACATAAACTTTACATTGAGTCTCAAGAGTTAAAACAGTTTTGTAAATTTTTAAAAAAACCGTGCACATGATTTGTCTTAAAATTTGCGTCTTCATGCTGAAACGGTTACTTTGATAAGCAAGCCAAAAAGCATGAAGTTGTACTATCCCTTTTTGGCAAAAATAAAAAAACCAGTCAATTTTACACTTTCATTGTAGCAACAAACTTGGCAACAGTGTACATATATATGCAAGCATATTATGGTACGCAGTGTTCTCCCTCTAATAAACACTAATATATATATATATATATATATATATATATATATATAGAGAGAGAGAGAGAGAGAGAGAGAGAGAGAGCATATGCGATGTTGCCACGCAAGAAAGCTACACATGATACCCTGAAATCGGCCAGAACAATATTTGCATACACCTAGCTTCACTCATGGAGGCAATACCTTAAGTACAATACAATGCTGAAAAAATTACATGAAAATTTTGTACCTGTTATCGCAGTGGACATTTGCTGGCTCTGGGAATAAGCGTGCACTGCGTATCCCGTTAAATTACCAGCACTTGCCGGCGAGTAATTGTGCCTCGGTGAATAATTTTTCTCTTGGTTCGCGTTATTCGGCGAATTCTGTTGATGCGCCGGATAAACCTGGCCTCGCCCGATCAAGCTTAAAGTCTGCGGCATCACCGGATTAATTTTCGTCGAAGACGTCTGATATATCGGTGACTTGACCGGGAAACTCGGAGCTACGCTTGAAACCTTGTCCAACAAAAATAAAGGAAAAATTGGATTCTCGGTAACGAGGAAAATAGCCATTAACAATTACTGGGAAGTGTTTATGAATATATGGTGGAATTAAACTGTTTAGAATTTTTCATATTTCTATATTCACTTTTGATAGGGAAAATATTCGAATAAATCTTAATTCAGTAGAAAGAATTTGAAAAAAACATTATTATTTTAAATGAATCAGTATGGAAGATGATTCTTAAAATTTTGGAATTGGACAACAGAAATTGTTAATTATACCTATCATTAACTCAAACTTTTCTAACTTCAAAATGTATGCATTATTCGAGTTTGAATTTTTGAACACTTTTTTTAACTAATGATTTCAGAACTATAAATGTCTTGAGATGAAAAAGTAACAAAACGAATTCAGAATTCTGAATGTGTAATTATTGGATTTTTGAATTTATGATTTGAAATTACAAACTTTTTTTTAAGTATTTAGATACTATGTTACAAGCGTTTGATGTTATAAAATGTTTGTATGTCATTATTTTGAATGCATGTACATAGTCTTGGAATAAAGATGTCTTCTTTCAAAAATTTCATATTGTTGTTTTCTCCTCGATATTTGGTAACTTTTTTTATTTATTGAATGGTATACTTATACTTTTGTAATTAAATAATACTCCAAGTAATTTAAAAATCAAGGGAATTATGCATTTCTACGAAGCGGAACATAAACGCGAAAATCTTGTTTTCATCGATTTTCGTAACAAAAAAAAGTAATTTATATTATAATTTTTTTTATATCCATTAATTTTTCACATCCAAATTTCAAAGTTCTGAATATCCGAATCTCTAGAAAATTCAAATTGCAAAATTTGGAACAATATTCTACAGAATTTTTAGGTAATTTTTAAAAATTTGAAAACTCGTTGCTCAGATTAGCTCAAGTGAGATCACTCAATTTCTTGAAATCAATCAATTCTCTGGGAAATATTTTGTTAATTACACACAGAAAAAATGAAAGCCTTCTAATGCAATGATTCCATGGACCTAATTCATAAGCTCGAGCGTTTGAGGCATGCTTTCGAGCATTTAGTGCAGCTGTAACGTGTACTTCGAACCTAAAATGTTTTCATAATTGCACAACTTAGTGTTTCCCTCAGTGAATTATAGATATTAAAATTTTTTTAAGAAATGTAAATGTAAATTTGACCAAAAACTATTTTTTTCAGAATTATTAGAGTTTATTCTGTAAATTACAGCTCTAAAAAAAGAAAATTCCATTTCATTTCAAGTTCCTCGAAATACATTGAATTATGTAAAAAACGTTCGCTGAATTCCTTAAAAATTGTTTCACATCTCAAGAAAATCAAAAAACAAGTATTGTTTCGAATTTTTCGGTTAGTGTAAAATTTGTTTAAAACGTAATTCTAACTCAAAGTTGAGAATTAAAACCACTAAAAAGTATTCTCTAACTAGAAATATGAAAGTTTTGTACACAGTTAAAAGTTTGAGAAATTTATTTAATTTTTATCATTTTCATGTACGTATTCTTTTTGAAATTACCGGCTTCTGATATGTTTGTTGGTTCCGGTGTGCCTGATTTTGGGTGACTGGGACTGGCCCTTGTTGCTGTTTTTGTTGATGGACGCCATGAATACGAAGATTTTGCGGACTATTTTGATTTTCCGTCAAAAAATTATTGTTATTGTTGTTATTGTTATTGTTATTATTAAGCACTTGATTGATGGTCTGGTTTTGAAAATTAGGAGAGTTGTTTTGTTGCTGTTGGCCCAATGGTTGTGATTGTCCTGTAGAGCAGAAAAATTTTTCCATACAGTGAATTAGAATTTCTGAAAAGTAAAATTAGATGAATTAAGGATTCTGAAATATTGCAGAAAATTTGAGGATCTTAAAAATTTCTTAAAATTTATAAAAAAACCAAACGTTTATTAACTTTGTGAATTAAAAAAAATTATTTACACATCAAAAAGTTTTAAATATCTATTTGAAAATAAAAAATACTCTTCTTATCGTAAAATTTTGTAAAATAAAATTTTTTGGAAGTTGATGGGCTTCGGTATCTATTTTATATATTATTTATATTCATGTAATTTATTCGAGGTATTTATTCAAAGGGATTTTGTATCTATTATTATTATAAAACTTATTGATATCCTATCGTAGCAAAATAAAGTATGTATTAAATTTTATTACAAAATTTCTGAAATATTGCAAAAATTTGAGGATCCTCAAAATTTCTCAAAATTAAAAAAAAAACGAAAGTTTATTGTAACTTTGTGAATTAAAAAAAATTGTTTACACATAAAAAAATCGAAAATATCTATTTAAAAGTTAAAAATACTCTTCTTATCATAAAATTGTGGAAAATGAAATTATTCGGAAATTAATGGGCTTCGGTATCTATTTTTTATATTATTTATATTTATGCAATTTATTCGAGGTATTTATTCAAAGGGATATTATATCTATTATTATTATAAAACTTATCGATACCTTTTGTGGAAAAATAAAGTAGGTATTAAATTGTATTATTAAATTTAATAAGTATTAAAAAGAACAATTTAATTGGCATTAAATTGTGGAAAAATAAAGTTTTTAGAAAATTGATGGACTTTTGTATCTGTTTTTTATAATATACATATTTATACAATTTATTCGAGGTATTTATTTAAAGGAATTTTGTACCTGTTATTATTGGGAAACTCAATCATTCCGATATCTTTTTGTGAATTGAATACAAAATTCATGGTATCAGAAAAATTATTTAAATTTAAAAAATTTTTGGGACATTAACGTAAGTTTCTTCAGTTTCGAAGCAATATAAGACATTCGTTGAAAATAATAATTTCCAGAAACCTTGAATATTCGTAAAGTTCAGAATCTTTCCTCAGAAAATGTCGAATATAGTAGGTACACATTTGAAAGGTATATGTAATTTTGAAAAATTGTCTTGATTTTTTTCAAATATACACAAATTTTTTAAGTTACGCATTTCATCTAAAATATTTGACACTTATAATTCTTATCGTTGTAATTTTACATTTTTTCAAAGTCTCAGAAAATTGATATCTTTGGGTACATTTTAGAATATTCATAATTCTGAATGTAATGTGAGTTTTTGTACAAAATGTAAAAAAAGAAAAAAAAAATCTTTTAATATCTCTCAGAATTCATGGGATTCCAAAAAATCCGACTTCGTTGAAATGTAGAACACAATTTTAGACATTGAATAATTCCGAAGGAAAATACCTAGTTATTTTCGTACTCGGGAGCTAGAGCCAATTTTGGCAGGGCCGAAATTGGCAATAGCTCACGATTGCGAACAATATTTTTCATCACGATAGCCTCAAAGTCACGTCAAAATGTCAGTTTTGAGGTTAGAGTGATGAAAAAAAATTTTTTCTTTTATCTTTCAAATATTAAGATTTTCAATGAAATCTACTTTTTTCGATTCTTCTGATAAAGATGCTAAAAAACTTACTTAAAAATTAATCAAATCATATTGTTCTATCTACACAATAAATTTCCTATAAGAATATGTCTTACACTTATATGTTAATGGGTTAAATGATCAATTGCAACCAGTGAAAGTTAGAATTCATAATTCACGTTATAATTATTTATCTGTGCAGTGCATAACTGTTTGCGTACCTTCGAATATCTGTTGAACATGCAAATCTAGTCATTAGCATGTTTAATCGGAAAAGGATCAGTAATCACACACAATATTAATGTAGGTATTCTAATGAAACCGCCTAATGGAATTGAGTAATGTTTGATAATTATTTGATAGTACTTCGATTTACACCGGTTTTCACCAAAATACAATCTTCTCTTCGGAAATGGATCTCAAAAACATGCTTTCTCTCATTTATTTGTGATATTTCACTTAGCTTTTCCATGTTTATTCACTTTAAATGAAACAAACAATTCAAGTTATATGAAATTTTAGCCTGAATCTTTACTTTCTTACTAGTTTAGTATAGGTTTATTATGAAAAATATGAGTAATAACTTTTTCTTCGTTTTGTGTATTTCAATTATTAACAATTCATTGTTTATCGATGTAAAAGATGAAGGATTCGAGGTTTTTAGAAATTTTACTACTACTTAAAGCAAGCACATTTCATTTTCTAAAATTTTTTAAATTCTTGCAATTTTTACCTTTTTCATAAAATAAGTTTTTTATTCAAATGCTTTTTTTGGATGTGTTAAAACATCAATTACTTATCATGAGTTTTTGGTATTTATTTTTTTTTGTTTTTTTTTTATAGACCATTTAGAATCAATAACGATTCGAAATTATCTTTTGGTAGTGTTTTACATTTTTTGAGTTTTAGAATTCCGTTACTTCTAGTCGGTGTGTTAAAAATTTTGAGTATTGAGTGTGCTCTTGTCAGTTATCGTAGTCATGCAATTTGGAGCAAAGTACTGTTTGTATTTGTAATTGTTTTTGTTTTTGTTTTTGTTTTTGTTTTTTTGTAATTTTCAGACTAACACAATACTATAAAGTTTGTAAACATACCGTGATAATTTAACAGATGCAAAATTATTTATCGCATTTGTGTGATTTTTATGAAAACAACATCGTATACAAAAAACTGTTATATGTTATATTTCATCAAAATAAATAGAACTATTCAAAATATTTCAGTCTTCGCTAAAATTGAACAGTGTTTGAACGAAAATTAAGCATTCTTTAAACTTCTATACAACTATAATGAATCTACCTACTTATATATTATAAATTGATAAAGAAAACTTTTCAATTTTTTTGAAATGGGTTTTTTTTATTTCTTAGACTTTCAACTACAAAATGAATGTGTATTTTCGAAAAATTTTGTATTTATGTATTAATATGTTGTTAGTAATTTTTTTTAATCTAAAATACTGAGAATATTGTTCGACTAAAATTTAGCTCTTTATCAATTATAATAAATTTTTTATAGATCTTGTAAACTCAAAAAAGAGACAACAAACGAAATTTCTTTTTTTCCATGCATGTGTTCGAATGGCCGCTTTTGTACGATGAATCGCGTGAACACAGCCCTCTTTTCGAGCAGCCATAAAATCAGCGGCAGAATTCTTCTTTTTTCCCTGCTATCCGGGACAAAAGTCTTTTATCCCGGATAGCAGGGAAGAAAGAAGAATTCTCCCCCTGATTTTATGACTTCCCGGAAAGAGGTCTGCGTTCACGCGTTTCATCGTAAGCGGCCAGTCAACACATACATGGAAAAAAATACTGTATGTTACATGGGAGAAACGTGATTCAACTCGCGCGCTT
>JAPYZL010184650.1:0-10909 GCA_030522825.1 Platygaster orseoliae
ACAGGGAAAAGCACATTAATCTTGTAAAAACAAAATATTCCAAAAGAATAGCCAAGTCAAAATTATCCAGTCAACCAGTATTTGGTCATTCCAATTATTTAAATTTTTTTTTCAATTTTAAAAGGTAAAAATTGAAAATTGGTTTCCAAATTTTTCGTGGAACATTCTTGAGGGTTTGAAGAAATCAATAGTGACTTTTTCGGAAAAAGTCAAAAATTTGAGTTACGATGAAACGTTTCACCTCTGTAAAAGATACAATGAAATGCTCGGGAGTCCCGACAGATACGATACTTTTCGCGGGACCCATCGATATGAATATGGAATATGATTCATGTCATATTTTATTTCATATAACGTATATTTTTTCATATCATATATAATATTTTATATTATTTTTCATATATATAATATTTTAGCGGGTCAAGTACCTCATATTTTTCTCTGTCAATCTTGACTTATCAAACTTATGAAACTCCTAACGAGCATTCAGAGAATTCAACTTTCGACTAATTTGAAGTTCATCCCTATCGCGCCGTACGCAAAGTCACCCCTGGAAAAGCTCTACGTTGCGCTTTATTTATGCTGCAAGTTTTCCATCGACTCTGCAGCCCAAGGGGCCAAGAGAATGAAGAAAAATACCTGGGACAATCATTAGTTCTTTCTCGCAGTGTTGACACAAGTCGACTTGGGACTTGATACATATACCCACGCTGTTTCCATAGAGTTTCCCAACACATCCTCGAAACGATTCGTGCCACTTGGCAAAAGGGGCGTTATGAAATAGTAAAAAAGCTTATTGTTCGCGATCGGAGCGAGGCATTTTCTCCGCGCATTTACGAGGACAAAAGCGAGGGTTTTATCTTTGATATACAACGCTGGATCGTGGACAAAAGTTACATAGGTGGGTACAAATGAAAGGTAACTGGAAATCAGTGCGGTTCGCGTTGTGTAGAAATAGAGGAAAGTTATAATAGCGCAGCGGCCTTTGGTATTATAGTCGGCGACTTTGGGCTGATGCAGTTCGTTCTCTGTCACGTGGTCGCATTGTGTGAGATAATGTCGGACAAATTCTCGGGTCAACTGGATCTACGAGCATTTTTTATATTTCAAAACTGAGAAAGTATTTCGGTATTTCTGGATGTTTTACATCTCGGTGAAACCGGTGTATTCAGAGATAATTTTTTTCCATAAAAAGGGAAATTGTGTTCTTACTTTATCTGAAGGTATTTTGTGAAATCGATAAATGTAAGAGTACAAAAGTTCATAAATATTACTCAAATGTGAATATGATGCAATTCTTCTATGCAGAAGGTGTATAACTATGCTTTTTTTCCCATGCATGCGTAGAAATGGCAACTTTATGTGCTTGAAACGTGGGAATAAAATCCCCTTTTTGGGGTAATCTATTATCCATTGTTAGATGTATTCTGATCAAAATTAATTTTGAATTCCAGAATGAAAATCTCAAGTCCTTCAGGTTTCTATCTACCTACACATATTGCTTTTCGAACAAAATTTCATGATTTCACTAAATAATGAATGAAAAAAAAAATCATTCCATCAGGACAAAAGGAATCGACTGTATATCAAACGAGAAGAAACGTTCGTGAGCGCGATTTCCTTCCACCCCAGTTCATCGCCAATTCCTCGCTTCAGAAGACGCTTCATCTTTTTCACAATCGATGCTAGTCTTCGGTAAACTCGAACGCTTTTGTACATCACGGCTAAAACTTCCACAATTAGTCTCGGGAACTTTCATAATTTCGCAGCTCAAAACGTCTTGTTTTGTGGCAGCGAAGCGTCGCCTGGGATCGTTTAATTCATCACCCTCCTACAAAAAGAGCGGCCGCTTATTTCCGTTTCGCCAGATGGACGACTGGAAAACAAATTACACCAGAAATCGCGCTTTAAATACCTTACCCTGATGCGCCCCTTTCGCGAATGTAACTTTGCTATCTTTTGTGCGAATGCTGAATTATAGCCGTTGGCGAAAACAGGGTGTATCGATTTTTGGGCGACTTTCGACGTCTTTCAGCGTCACGATAACGTTTATTTCCATACCGAAGGCGAGAGAAAATATAGCCTTTCGGATTACCACGGCCGGGAATATATTTTCCATATCGGAATATCGTTCCATCATTTTCTGATTTTACGAGGAAATATTTCGTTTGGAAATTTGGGAACGCGCCGCATCGCGGAACCATGCATTCATAATTTCGATATCTATGGGGTTTTGCATTGATGGTAGTTGGGAAAAGTGATATTCTGATGGAGATCAGCATATTTTATAACATTGTAAAGAATATAAAATGTACATATGAATACGTATTGTAGATGAAAGTGAAGAAAGTTACTCCGAAAATTCAGTAAATGTTTTATGTGCAAAAAAAATCAATAATATTCATGAGTTTTTAGTAGATGTTGAGGTCTTACTTTTGATAAACTTAATTTCTTATGAGCTGTTTCTTTTTCCTTTTTTTTTCCTCTCAAATATGATTTTCAAGATATTGCGAAAAAACTGTTCCCATGAATATGCAAGAAAATAATAATAATTGTTATTATTATAGTGTTACATGAAAAAACAGTTATTTCATTTGGAATAAGTAATTCCTCAAACTTTGAGAGGCTATCATCTTAAAAAATTTTCAGTGTTAATTAACAAAAACCATCATAATTATAGCTCAATGTCTTTTTTATAAAATACTCAAATTAATGTTATTTTAAGTAACGACTGTTTGGATTGTGGCCATTAGTTAATAATTATTAGTTAGAAATTTTGAGAATTACTAATTATTTTACGAAGTTGTGAAAATACCAAATAAATACTACAAGAATTACTGAAAATCTACGCATTAAAATTTTAAATAAAAACAACAGAACCACCCCCGACTTCATTCAACCAACTTCATTCAACTTTATGCAACTTTACTTTATATTATTTTATTTTATTTTACATGGTACTTGAGAATAAAATGCCGCAGCCAGGATTCGAACTCTTGACCCCGAGAGTAAAAATCCAGAGACTTAATCACTGGTCTACCAGGGCCTTTGACTAATGCTTGGATCCACTTAAAACTACTGGGTTATTGCAGATTTTTATAGATATTTTTAGACACTATTTTAGACATTTTAGACTATTTTTAACACTATTTTAGAAATTTTCAGACACTATATAAGACACTTCTTAGACATTTTAAGACACAGTTCAGACACTTTTTATACATTTTTAAACACTATTTTAGACATTTTCAGACACTATATTAGACACAACTTAGACTTTTTAGACACTTTTTATAGACACTCTGTAGACATTCTTAGACAATATCTTAGACATTTTTTAGACACTATTTTAGACATTTTTAAACTTTTTAGACATTTTCAGACACTATATTAGACACAACTTAGACTTTTTACACATTTTTTATAGACACTTTTTTGACATTCTTAGACACTATTTTAGACATATTTTAGGTACTATTTTAGACATTTTTAGACACTATATTAGACAGGACTTGGACGTTTTCAGACACTATTCTAGACACTATTTTAGATAAAAATAATAGAAAATTGAAACCAATAAAAAAAATCACCATTTTCTAAGAAACCAATATAATTGAATAAATTGAGTGAAATTCTATGAATCTATGAAGCGATCCATAAAAATAGATAGAGTATAAATCCATTAAAGTTCCAGAAAATATAAGGTTCAAGAAAAAAATGATTCGAAAATTCTAAAAATATGTGATAAACTTTAAATTTGTGCAGTCCAGGTTTTATATAAAATCAATAAAAATATTAAAATTACAGAAATCATATTCCCCAGTCTTTAAATTCCATATACCTTTTTTTATACCCATAATAATTTTGAGAAAACCTTTCAAGTAATATCCAAAACTTACTTTAAGTGCTATTTCATGACACAAAGTCCGAAGTTAGATGTTTTCGAAATTTTAATTAAAAGTATACATTTTTTCTTTTGTGTATGACTGTGGAAAATTAAATCCATTAATGAGTACCTATCAAACTCCTCGTAGAGTAAATGTAACAATAATTGTCAAATCAGAAATAATTTAATTCTGGGCAGTGTCTGGTGTACTCAAAATTTGTGAAGTTTCAGAAATCTATGTGCATTTCTGGAAAACTTACAAATTTTTATACACAATAAAATACATGCATATTGACTTGAAATTTTATTAAAGAGAAATTTTACAGAATCTAATTACCGAATTTTGTACTTTTTGTTCATAAAGTGATAAATTTTAACATCCAAAATTATACTAGAAATTCTGAATGTAAGACTGATTTTTCATTAATTTTCAACAAAGTTATGTGAATTCAAAAAAAAATCTAGATGTTCCAGTGTAGAATCAAGTGGTTAAATATGTAAAAGTAAATGAATTTAGAACTGTCAAATCAAGAATAATGCTTCTCTGGGCAGTGCCTAGTGTACTTAAATTTTGTTAAATTTCAGAAATGTATAAAAAAGCATAAATTTTCATGCGGAACATACAAAAAATTACATCCATATTTGCTAAAAATTTTCGCAGAGAGAAATCTCACATAATCTAATTACCAATAAATCTTCCTCTCGCCTTCAAGGACGAAAGTATTTATAGAATCTTCCTCTGAAAATCATTGACACAAAAATTCACAAAATCATGTAACGTTTACGACGTTTAAGTCTGCAAACTTTCGAAAATTTCCCTTCGTTGCGAAATTTTCCTTGGACTGCTAGAAAACTGTAGTGACAGCATTTTTCTTCGGAATCCCAAATGCGGTCTGTGATACCGAATGGTCAGCAATCCTAGAAACCTCGAATGATGCACAGCGTCTCGTCTTTCGTGTCAGTGATGCCATGAACCCGTGGGCACGTTATGAGAGAGATTTATCGGACAATCTTGGCCAAGAGGTGTGCGCTCAGCATCCATCCCCTCACGATCCGGAATTCATGTGGAGCGCACGTAAACACTCGAACGGAGAAAAGTGCGCTTATTTCCCTTACCGGCGCAACGACCGCGAGAAACCCAGGCGGAAAAGCCGGGGAAAAGAGCCGGGAAGATGCTGCGAGACTCGTTTCCGAGTTCTTTGGAGAGGTCCTTGATTTTCATATTCCCTGGTTCAGATGCGTTGCAGCAAAAAAACGTTTCGAGTGAGAATACATCTCCGGGTATTTTACTTTTTAGGTTTTATTGAAACATGAATTATTCAGAACTTCATGCGACAAATTTTGAAAATAAGAGTAGTTTATAAAAATACGTTAGAGGACAGAACTTCCAAGCCAAAACATCGAGATTAAACAATATCCAAAAGTAAAAAGATTTAAACATTTAAACAGTTTTTACAGTTTTTTGAAATTTCATTGCTTTGCAAATGTTCAAATTTATTTTCTGATCATATTCATCGATTTTCGAAGATAATGAGTTATAAGAACGTTGATAAACATATATATATATATATATATATATATATATATATATATATATATATATATACATTGATACATATGACTTTTTGTTGTTGTTGAACTTCATTATTAGATTTTTTTTTGTATTTTTCTGCTGTCATTTCTTCTAAAACCCTCAGAAACTTTTACCATTTCAGTATGAATCTTATACCTCCATAGACATAAAATTTTATGTCACTTTCTACGAATATATTATTATTTTTTCGAAAACTTATGATTCATTTAATGAGATCACAAATCAGTATCCATCACTAGCGGATTTTCTCGTTCGTAGAGCCACGTCTGTAATGTTGGTTATTATCATCGAGGGAGTCATGGAACTTTCATTTACATGGTAGCTCGAGACGACTCCCACGTGTGCGACACGTACCGTCTTTCTGGGTAAATGGACGAGGAAGCTTATCAGTCGACTTACATTTACCCAGTGAAAGCTCATTTCGCAAATCACTAACTTGCCATCGAGTTACAATTTTTGCTGCACGAGAAATGTCGTGCAACACGTGAAAGATCAGCTATTGTAGTAACTGGGAATCTATTGTGTTAAAAAAATAAATAATGACAAAACATTTGAGGCACCTCACTAGTCATTGGCACATAGTATAGTATGTAGTTATAATTGTACGTTCTAATGAAACTCATATATGTATAGTAAGTAATACTTCTGAAAAAATGTAGAAATCATTAACGACAATTTGAATTTTCTATTTTTCTAAAGTTTTGTTCAACTTCTTGTTTGTTTATCTATTGTAGTTTTCTCGAGTTTGACGTAATGCAAATAATTCGTGACTACTTACACTACCCTTGAATCATAAATAAAAGTTCAATGCTTTTTGCAGAAAAACTTTCTCATCAAATATCATTATGAACATTCGAATATATCAGATTCTGTTTTCAAAAATTCTTTTATTGCATTCGAACGTTTGAAATTTTAAGTAACAATTATAATTTTAATGTCACAAATCATTATCATATCTTGCAATCAACGAAAAACCCTGAAATTCGACTGAATTTTCACTTTTTATTGACTTCAGAAGTGTCAGTTTTCACTTTATCCAGCGCTACTCTATTCAGTTGACATTTCTCTACCTTCAAAGTAAGTAATATTTGAATTGAAACTTGTTGGGAAAGTGCTGCTTCCACCTGGCACCACTACTCAGTAGAGCAAGCCAGCCAGATACAAATTTTTCTTTTGTAGTTCAATGAAATCAGAGAAAATGAATATGTCCCTTTTTACCTCCAGAAAAAATTATGTTTGTTATTAAGTAGTTTGAATCCCTTTAAAACATTGAGACATAAAATGTTAACTACCCGGATAAGTCTCTTTTTTTAATGAAGGCGTCGAATCGTACACTGCAAAATCGATGATGATAAAGATTAAGAATAATGAAAATTTAAATGTATTTATGAATTTAAAAATAATTTAACAATCGATCACTGAATTGATTAAAAAAAAAAAATAAACAAAATTAATATTGATAAATAATCGAAGAATCAGTTGTTTTTTCAATTAATGTTATCGGTAATTATTAATTACTAACACACGATCAAGTTGTCATCGTTTAATTAAATTCAGTAATGCACTTCATTTAATGAAATCGAAACTGAATTTTTCATGACTCTAATACTGATAATAAAGTAGCATGACTTTTGTCGTTTTCTTTTTACGTTTTAATATACGTGTATCGAGTAATGAAAAAAAAACGATCTCGTTTTTTATGTCAATCTAAAACAAAAAAAAATGGTTTCAAAAATGTAGTATACTTTCAGAGATATTCTGCTGACTTTAGAGCGTTAAATCGAAGTATAAATAATATTATATAAATAAGTATTGTACTTGATTGAATTGTGATCGACAATAAATTTTCCATAATTCCAACGTGATCTATTACTTTATAAATCCGAAACAGTCGAAACTTCACTTATTGAAACAGTGGAACGGTGATGACTGTTACTTATTCATCCAATGGAATTGATCGATTCAAACAATTAGGTGACAAAATGATTATCCGTTGTTTCAGATTTAAAAAGCAAATGATTAAATATGATTTGTAGAATGAATAAAAATATGTACTAGAAAGGTACGTTTTTAGCGCATTATTATGCACGAAAAACGTCGTTATGTGAACGATAATATGCTGATATAATTTAATGATGATACGATATAATTAAAAGTTAAATAATTGATATTCAAGATTATAATTCGATAATTTCATAATTTGGTTGAAGATAAATAGAATACAATTTAATGATATGAGTGAATATGTGAATAAATATATGAGCGATATACTAATTTGTGACATGAATATATGCGCGATATACTAATTTGCGACATGAGTATGTACGCGATGTACTAATTTGTGATATGAACATATGCGTGATACACTAATTTGTGACTTGAATATATGCGCGACATAAAAATTTGTGAAATGAATATGTATATGCGCGATGTACTAATTTGTGACATGATCACATCCACGATATACTAATTTGTTATGAATCTGTGCACGACATACTAATTTGTGACATGAATATATGCGCGATGTACTATTTGTGACATGAACATATGCGCGATATACTCATTTGTGACATGAATATATGCGTGATATACTAATTTGTGACATGAGTATGTGCGCGATGTACTAATTTGTGATATGAATATATGCGTGATACTGTAATTTGTGACTTCCCAGAAAACCAAGCCTGGGGACCAGATCAGCCCCAGTTCCTGGATACCAGAATCGTGGTCCAGAATTGGTCCAGAGAGGGCGCTGCCAAGTGCAATTCAGCCCAGGATTTTGGGCCAGATCTTCACTTGAATGCGGAACGAGAAATACCCCAGTTTTGATCCAGGTTCTGGGCTCTGGACTTAGATTAATTTAATTTTCTGGATTACAAATTTTTTTAAATAATGTGTTAACAAAATCTCCGTGGACTTGTAGGATTTTAAAATACAATAATTTGCGTGATTGAGTGGCTCAGCGGTAAAGAGTCCACCTCTCACCCCGGCAACCTAGGGTTCAATCCCGGTCGATGTACCTTTTTTTTTTTATGAAATTTCAATTAAAACTATTGGTAGCTCAATATTTTATGATTGAAATAATAAATGAGTTATAAGCATCATTTTTTGCAATATTTGAAAAATATCACAATTTTCTGGACCATGCCTGGAACAAATCTGGAGGTACCAACTGGACCAGACTCTGGGCCCAGCTTGGATACTATATGCGGAAGTAGAAGTACCCCAGATTTGACCAATGTTACCCAATAACCTGGGTCGCATCTGGGGTCTGGTACAATTTTGTTTTCTGGGTTGAATTTATGCGCGACATAAAAATTTGTGACATCCGAGTTATACTAATTTGTGACATGAATATATGCACGATGTACTATTTGTGACATGAATATATGCGCGATATACTAATTTGTAACATGAATATATGCGTGATATACTAATTTGTGGCATTAATATATGCGCGATATACTCATTTTTGATATGAGTTCGTGCGCAATGTACTAATTCGTGATATGAACATATGCGTGATACACTAATTTGTGACTTGAATATATGCGCGACATAATAATTTGTGAAATGAATATGTTTATGCGCGATGTACTAATTTGTGACATGAATATGTGCACGATATACTAATTTGTGACATGAATATATGCGTGATATACAAATTTGTGACATGAATATATACGCAATAAATATACATGTGCTTATTTATGCATAATAGGCTCACATGTCAAATTATGCAAAATAAGCATGCAATATGCAAATGCATATCAATACTCGTTCTAATGATCGGACATGCTCATGAATTCGAAACACATCAAGTGAAACGATCGAACATCATCGACAATCATTTTTCTCCACTAGGGAAACGTTTTTCCTGGCGCATCGAATTTCCGTTGCACATGAATGTCGGAGTATGCGTTGCTCGATATCAGGAAGCACTCGCAAATCCACATCCACCACAATATATTCGAGCAAGAAATCCGGCTTACGCCGAACCAATTGCCGGGCGATCTTCCCCGCACAAAGGAGCAAACGGGTTATACGGGGTTTAAGTCTTGCCCTGCTGCGTCGTCTACAATATATAGGGGTTGGTGGGCGAAGAGCCCTCACGTTGTAGGGTAGCCTTCGCTTTGACTTTCCTTGCGGTGCGAGTTTCCGGAAAGCGGCTCAGGCCAGTAGTTTGGCGAAAGGCACGGGGATAATGTCTACGGGGTTTGTTGGGGAAAACGCCGCACAATGGAACCAACGCCTGCAGCGGTCGTGCCGTTTGCGTACGCTGCATGCGCGATCGCCGACCCTTATGGACCCTTCGGCTGATATACTGATGTCCACTTGGCACTGGTACAATGCTCCGGGACGCGGGAGGGGGCTCACTATTACCAAATATTGTGATTAACGTCACCTTGATCGACGTTGCCCAATGACTCGGTCTAGACGTGTTTTCACGTATATGCATGACGAATGGGTTGGAGGTAGCGGTTTGAGAAAGAAAAAATTTTCGGGGGTGGGAGAGACTTAGTTTTTGTTGGTTTATGTTAATGATCTTGTTACTTGATGTTTATGATCTTGTTAATCTTGTTAAATGAAGACTTTCTATTTGAATTTTGAATATTATGAGTTAATGAAACTAAGAATTCCAGATTTCTTCTTGAAATTATTCTTATACGTTTAAAATTGTAAATTTGAATGGCCAATATATTTCTATTTCATTGTTTATTTATTAATGAACTTCCCAATTACTGTATTTTCTTTTTAAAATTTTTAACAACGTGGTATTTCATTCTCAAAACCTTGCAACAGTATCTAGTGATTGAACTTTCTAATATTTGCATATAGTAAATTTATTCCTCATTTGTTTTGAACATCATAAGTTGATGAAACTAAGAATTCCGGTTATGCTGATGAAATTATTCTTATACGTTCGAAATCGTTTATATATTTATAATTTATTCAATTTTGTTCTTCTTTTTTCTAAAAATGTACAACAACGTATCTTGTAATGTATTCTGGAAATGTGTACCCTGCTGAAAAAATCCACTTGGGTTTCCATTTGGATTTCCAAATAGAAATCCAAATTGAAAACTATGTGGAAACCTTTTTAGCTCGGTCCAAATAGAAATCCAACTAGATTATTAGAAAGGGTTTTGATGAAAATCTTATTGGAAATCCAACTGAATTTCTACTTGGAAATCCAATTGGATTTCCATATGGGAATCCAAATGGAAATCCATTTGGGAATCCAAATGGAATTCCATTTGGAAACCCATTTACCTCGGTCCAAATAGAAATCCAACTAGATACTTAGAAAGGGTTTTGAGTTGATTAACTATTATTATTCTATTATTTTTATTTATTAAACAAAATCCCAAATGGATTTCCATATGGAAATCCAAATGGAAAGAAGATAGTTCCGTAAAAAACTATCT
>JAPYZL010184716.1:0-10890 GCA_030522825.1 Platygaster orseoliae
AACAAAAAAATTGAAAGTTGAAAACTGGAATTATTATCACCTGTCACTTTTTGTTTACGTTTTTGACATTTGTCACGTATGGAAAAATCATTTTTTAAGATTTTTCTTGATTTAATAATTTTTATGAACTAATGTCATTCATAAGAGAAGTCGAACTGATGTTTGAAATTCCGGTAACTATACATCGATTGATTAATTCAGTGGAGTAAATAAAATATGGAGTTCAAGGTTTATTTTGTGCGTTTCTCGTCAATCGAGTGATTTTTGTTACAGTTGAATTGGAGAATTCGCCTAGAAAAACGTTTTGTTTACGCAGCATGACGACATTGAAAGGCATTTTTCCAGAAATCAGTAAGATTTATTCCTGTTGTTGGGAAAATGTTCTTAGAGAAAAAGTTATTGAACAAATAGTCAAGGAAATGTTATTTTAGACATGAAGATTTTGTTTGCACAACTTTTTTTTTGAAATTTAATGCTATTTTGGGATAATCATAGTTTACATTTAAAACATTTTTTGTACAATCATTGATAAGCTTAAAATTATCGAAATTAGAAAATAAAATTTGTTTTTTCAATTGATAAGTATTTTTCAAAAATTGTATTTGAAGTAATATTTACGATTATGAATTGTTTGTAATACTGAATAAGTTTATCGAAAGCTTTTTATCAAAATTCAGTGATATTTCAGAAAATTATCAAAATGGAAGGATACAATTTGAAAATAGTTCATTCCTAAAAATGGTTATTACTCTTCTATTATTTTAGAAAAAACGGTAAAAACAAATGTTTTTTTATAATGGAAAATTTTTTTTCCGAAAAACAATATTTTTGAATATTCATAAATTAAATTTAAAAAATTTTACATCAATCTATTTACAAGTTGCAAATTATCAAAATTGAAGAATTAAATTAAAAAAAAAATTTTTTGCAATAATTTGCAAATGAAATTTTAAGTAAGTCATTGAACAGGTCAAAATATTTAAAATATAAGAATCAAACAACAATGGTTATTATTATTTTAATAACACTAATATTAATAAATATTTATTATAACTTCAGTGTTATTTATTATCATTTATAAATATAATAAGTTTCATTTGAAGGTCAATCTTTTTCAATTAAAGATTTTCACTTCTATTATTTTAGAAAAAATGGTCAAAAGGAATGTTTTTTTATAATAGAAAGTTTTTTGTAAAAAGTTTTTTTCTGAAAAACACTATTTTGGAATATTCATGAATTAAATTTGAAAAATTTTACATTTAACCTATTTACAAGCTGCAAATTAACAAAATTAAAGTTAAAAAAAAAATTTTGCAATTATTTGCAAACAAAATTTTATGTTAGTCATTAGACAGGTAAAAATATTTAAAATCGAAGTATCAAAGAACAATAACTATTTTTTGAATTACACTAATTTTAATAAATATTTAATATAACATTAGTGTAATTTATTTCATTTATAAATATAATTAATTTCATTTTAAGCTCAATCATTTTCGAATAAAGATTTTCACTTCTATTATTTTATAAAAAATGGTCAAAAGAAATGTTTTTTTATGATGGAAAATTTTGTATAAAATTTTTTTTTCCGAAAAACACTATTTTTGAATATTCATAAATTAAATTTGAAAAATTTTACATCCAATCTATTTTCAAGCTGCGAATTATAAAAAGTATAGAAATAAATGAAAAAAATTTCATATTATATTATACAAATATTTTGCAATAATTTTCGAAAATAATTTTATGTAAGTCATTAAACAGGTACAAATATTAAAAATCAAAGAATTAAATGACAATGATTATTATTATTATTTGAATTACACTAATTTGAATAAATATTTCATATAACATCAGTGTAATTTGTTATCATTTATAAATATAACGATTTTCAATTGAAGTTCAATCATTTTCAAACAAATATTTTCACTTTTTATTCATCCACCATCACATAAAAAATCCTAAATTTTAGAACCGATCGGAAGAAAAAACTTTATCCGCGAAAATGTGCAGAATCTTCGAAAAATGGAACATTACTTCCAACGCAACAAGGAAGTTGACCGAATCTGCAAATGTAAAAAACCCGGTGATAAATTTGTGAACGTCCCCCCAAGAGTCAACACTTGCTTGAATTTAAAAACTGTAAAAAAGGATGATATTCCAAGAAAAACAAGTGCTCCTGTTTTCTCGAAACGAATGTGCGAAGCACAAAAAGTATCTAACAAGGAACAGAAATCAAACAAACGAGTTGAATCAAGAAAAACTGCTTTAAATTCTGGTGAAAACTTGGAAAATAGGCTGTGCAAAACGACCTCGGAATTGAATCTCAAGTCAAACGATAAAAAAAAACGTTCTGAAAGAGAATATTGTCAAATTAGTTGCAAAAGTCAGAGCATACAAACTTTGTCCGAAAGTGATTTGGATAATCTGTACACGAATGGAATTATTAGGTATAATTTGAAAACTTGAATAGATTTTTATAAATCGTCTTCTACAATTAATTTTACAAATTTCCTTAAAATTTTCCATTGGTCAGTTTTCAATATTTTTGCTTTTTCCCGTTTTAAGATACCCCAGTATGAAAATTTTGGATGACAAAGATGAACCAAAAACTAGAAGCGAACAAGAGTTATTTTGTGAAATAAAGAAAACACCAAATGAAAAAGTTCAAGACAACGAAAATGATAATAAAGTACAAAAATCTTTCTCATCAATGGCGATGAACAAACCACGTCAAACTGTTGCCAATAAAATTGCAGAACAGTTGAGTTATGGGAAAACTCCAAAACATCGTCTCGGTGTAGTTCCTAAGTACATTCAATGAATTTATTTTGAATATGGAAAAATATTAATAACATATACATATTTAATACTATATTTATTAATTGAAATTCTTCATAATTTGCACTGTTTATTGAGATCACTAAACAATTTTTCGCAGGTATTTGAAGCAAAGAAAAGAAGCTTTACTGAAAGAACAAAAAGAAAAAGAAGAATTGAATGCCATTTCTTGTCCAGAGGGATTTATTTTGCTACCTGATGATGATCGCAAAGAAACTCTTTCCCTACTCAAAAAAAGTACCAATTTCCAAATTACTTGAGATAACCCAAATTCGAGCTAAAATTTAAAATTTTGCCAATTTTGACAGGTTATCAAGACAACGTCAGCGACCTGAACAAACTTCCCATAAGAAACGACACGTTAAGGGCCCAAAAAAAGAAAACCGAAATTGAGAAACAGCTCAATAAACTGGAAGAAGGAATCAAAATTTTTTCTAGATCGAAAGTTTACGTTGCATTAGACTCATGATTTACAATTAATTAAATTTACAATGCACGTTTCTTTGCAATCTTACAATTTTATTCTTGCTAAAATTCACTTGATCTCTGAAACACCAGCACAAAAACACTATTTGCTCAATAGCAAGTAAAATGTCGATATATACGTATTTTTCAGGAGAAATGAAATGTGAAATTATGCACTGAGAATCTTTGTAATTATCTTGTAGTTAATTTGTGATATATCTTTGAAAAACAAATAAGAGGCAGTTATTGTTGTAAAATTTGGTCAATACTTGACCAAGTTAATTGCAACGAAATTCACTATTTTTAATAATAATAACACAATTGCCAAGTGGCGCCTATCACAGACGAATATTTTTATTTAAACATTTTTCTATCTTAGTTAATATTTTTTAAAATTTTATGTACAAACATTAAAGGATCAAGTTTAACTTTATTCGTTCGAAAATATTCTTCTTCTTGGAGATTCCACTCTTTGGGGTCGAAGTCTTGGAAAAATATTTTCATTTCTCTTTCGGCTGATTCTTCAGAATCTAGAATATCAAGGTTTTGTCAAATAATTAAAAGAAGTGAAAAGTGGCCGAAATAAAATGAATTATTATTTATTGATGATTTTTAATTTTGTGAATTGAACAAATGAAATGAATGAAAAAATGAAAGATTTTTGGTATAAGTTCAACTACTAAAAAATGAAAATTTTGAATTACAAAAGATTCGTGATTTTGATATTTTGAAAAAGGAATTTTCAAAATTATGAAGTTTTTTCTTTATGAGAACAAATAGTGAATGTGCATCAATAAGTAGAATTTTTGTGTCATATAAAAGTTTTGGACTTCGACTTTACTGCAATATGTGTGATTATTATTTAATTATTCGTCAATAGCATATTTTTTACTTTTTACTGGGAAATCGAAAACTATTATTTGATTCAAATATAATAATTATCACAGGAACAAAATTTTTCATTTTTTATGATTTTGATCCATTTTAAAACTCGAGATTTAATTTTTAAAATACCTGAACCATGAGCAGCGTTTCTAGTGTCAGACAATCCATATAATCCTCTAATACTTTCTGACTCTGAAAACTGTGCCTGGTACGCTTTTGTTGGTCCCAGCAATTTTCTCCATTTAATTATTGCATCCTCATTTGCTAAAATATACATTTCTGAAGGTCCGCTAGTTACAAACGTTACCAGCCTATTGTAAAAAAACTTTTTTTCATGTTCTTGGTAAAAAAGGTTTGCTTCTTCCATTGTGATTATTTTTCTTCTGGACCGAACAACTTTGAAATTGTTTTCTATTATCGTATTTCGAATTCGCTGCAAATAAAATTTTCAAATATATTAATAAATGTATTTATGTTCTTTTTTTTTTTTTAATTTAAGGGACAACATTATTTTGAAAAATTGATGTTTTTTGAAAGATTTTAATTTTGAAACTAAAATTTTAAATTGAATGTCAACGATAAAATTTTGTTGTGCTTTTAAAAAGTTTTTTTTAATTTGTCAAACTTACCAAAATCGTAATTCAATTTTTTTTTAATAAAATGTTGCATTAGGGTCATTTCATGAGAGATTCAAAGTCAAAATTTCTTTTTGTGTTTTCAGATCGAAAATAATCGACACATATTTTTGTTTTTCAATGTGATACTTGAAAATTTCGAAATATGATTTTTTGAAGTTTCGTGGTCTGTAAAAAAACTTTCTTTTTATGGTAAACTGTTAAAACAGTTTTGAAGATAAAATGTTCCCTTTGCACCTTAATTGTGCCTAGGCATACAAGCTTTCCAGAAAACTAAAGCACACCTACCGTTGTTTTTTTTAACAACAATATAGTGCATTGTTATAAACATATTCATTTTTTCCAAACTTGGAACTATATTTTTTTCGATTTTTTTTTTTTTGATAAATTTTTTTTAAATGTTTATCAATATGTATGCAAAATTTTGGAGTGGAGAAATATAAATTGTATGTGTAACGAATTTTCTTAATCTGCCCAGCACGTTGCAGCGAGCGAGTTACTGCACGCCCTTTGACAGCAGGTAATGGTGTACAGAATAAGTTCACTTATGGGCAGTGTTTGTGTCAAAATTTTTATTTGATCATGTTAACATTTGAATTTTACAACTTGGCCTTGTTCTTTACTGTTAATAATAATAATTTTTTTTTTCGATTATTTTACAATGCAAGTGTAAAAAAACTTCACTTTTTCAATTATCTTCAAAACTGTTTTAACAGTTTGCTATAAAAAAAAAAATTTTTTTACAGACTACGAAACTTCAAAAAATCATATTTCGAAATTTTCAAGTATCACATTGAAAAACAAAAATACGTGTCGATTATTTTCGATCTGAAAACACGAAAGAAAAAATTTTGACTGTAAATCTCCCATGAAATGACCCATTAATATTTTAGTGTCGTTTCTTGTACTCGATTATTATATTTAACATAAAAAAAAATGTATACATGAAAAATTATTAATTGAAATTAAATTTTAATAGACATGAAATCCAGTATCTTGTTTTTATTATCAATATAATTAATTTTTACACATCTAACAGTGATATGTTAAAATATTATTTATTTATTAAAAACGTAGTTTAATATTGTATATTTTTGGATTACTTTTCAGATTTCAGAATCTTTCTTATTTTCGCAGTTACTATCACATAATTAAGAAAAAATAAATTTCCGAAATGTCATTCAATATATAAACTTTCATTTATTTACTTTTATATGTATATTTAATTTATTGTTTTTAATATTAAAATGTATGATGCAATATAGCATTTAATCTAATCATATAAATTAAATTTATTAAATAAAATAAATTGAAAATATTAATAAAATTATTTATATATTACAATGAATATAAAATCGTACGTGATTTATTACAAAACTTACCTTCAAAAAAACTGGATTTTTCACAATATGTGGTTTTAAAATTGCAAAAGTCAATTGAAGATATTTCATCGTTCCCATCACCATGACATATAGTTGACAGCTCGAAAATGTATGACTATTCAACAGTAAAAAACTGCGTACAACTTTATTCATTTTTTAGAAGCATTTTTTTTATTAACTTAGCCTTCATCTGGATTCAAGGACTAAGGATCGAAAATCGAATTGTATGTCCGATTTGTTTTTCCGTAATTGCATTTTGAAACACATGGTCGATGAAAATTAAATTTACAGCTGATATAAGTCAATAGAGCAGACGATACTAAAATTCAACATGGCGTCGACTGTGACGGTTGCGCGCGGGTAATTTCAAATTTGGAGAAAGATCTTGGAAAAACACAATCGTTGATGTAGATACAACGTTTCAATGAATAAAACAAAAATCATAGCGTTAGAAAAATCGCATTCTTTTTTTTGTGCATCAAACAAAAAAGTTCCTTGCTTACTCTCGATATATATTGTGTATGCATGTGTGTGTGTCTGTATGACAATACCTCATCCTCAGGTATTGTCGTCTCTTTCTATACGATGAAATCATAGACAAGGATAACTATACCTTTGAACGTTTGTGTACATAACTGTACATAACTTTGAAACTGTCACTTTCACTCGTGATTTACACGGAACGCCTGACGCGTTGATTGTTTTTACTCCCATTTTTTACTGTGATTTCTTGAGCAAATTACAAAGTAACATATCAAAAAAAACCGCGCCTCCGAAAAACTTTGCACGCGAATTAACGTAACGACGAGCACGAGTGTTTATTCTTTGGTGTTCGGACAATGACTGCTTGTCAATTAACTAATATTACGGGATTGTGGAAACGGTGATGTTTTTTACAAAAATATAAATTAACGATTTTTGTAACGCTAATAGTGTGCATGTCGCAAGAATAATGAACGGGGACATTGGGAAATTCTCTTTGCATAAGCCAAGAAAAAGTAAGTTGAATGTATTGTTATTGTTAAAGCATTGTATAGGCAAATTCAGGCAAATTATTGCGTCTGATGTAATTTTTAACAAATTTACGAGGTTGTCTTAGCTGTCATATGTTCTAAGTTTTTTTTTTTCGAAAATTGGTATTCGAAGTAAGAAATAATTGCATGATAATTATTGATTTATATTAATTAGTCGTATAAGGAAAAGTTAATATTTATCTTATGGAATGGTCAAAGAAAAAGAAAAATAACAACTATTTGATTATTGAAATATTTTATAATTCGTTCCAATTTACTCATTGTATAAAATAATTAAATTTGAAAGCGATGAGCAAAGTAAATTTAGAAATTTAAATATAATAAATATTAGTAAGTTAAATGTGTTGTTACACAATTATTTATCCATATTATTACATCTGTTGTAATTGTTCATAAAATTTTCAAGGTTTTTTTGGTTGTCATTTTTTATGAGTTTCTTTTCAAAAATTGGTTCTCAAACTAAGAAATAATTACATGATAATTATTGATTTATATTGATAAGTCGTATAAGGAAAACTTAATATTTAGTTGATGGAATGGTCAAAGAAAAGAAAAATAATAAATATTGAAATATTGAAATATTTTCAATTTTTTACAATTATTTACTGTAAAAAATAATTACCTGCACATGATTATTTTTGAGGTTAAAGAAGACTAGCAAAATCAGTAATTTATTTGATATATAATACGAAAAATGTTTGATGTTACTAAACTATTTGTATAGAAAATCAGAATTCTCACCGAGACAGCTAATAAAACAAGGATTATGCTTAAAAAATGTTCGTATTTAAAAGGTTTCTACAGTAATTCGTATTAGAGAAAAAATTTGGCGTAGTCACCTACCAAGCATGAGTGTACTTATCGATTTGCTCTTTAGTACTGCACAAGAATTTAAAATAAATCGAGAAATAAAATTGCTAGGATTTAAAAACTGTTTCTATATCGTTATTATTAATAAAGTTTCTGGAATTGTTGTCTGTGGGAAGTCTTAAAAGTATAAATTTTTTTTGTTTACAGTGCCAAAAAAAGAACTCGATATTTCGGAAACTGGAAGGTACGCCTATGCAGCGATGTGTTCATTGGCATTAGCTGAATTATTTCCCGAAGAATGGAATAGAGAATTTAATCAGAATTACGTTGACACAATTTGTCACCACTTGAATCTCGGTGACAGAAGTCAACCAGTCATGACTCAATTGGCCGAGGGCAAAACCGGCCAGAATCTTGACATGTATATATCACTTTTGTACGACGAACCTGCTGTGAAAAGCAAAGCCATTACTGTTATCCAGGATATGGTTTTTCTAGCCATGCACCAAGGTAAATAATTCATGTAATCGAAGAGATTTTTTCTCGATTTAATGTAGTCTAAGAAGTTTTTATTCCTGTGAGGGCCGTCCAAACTTTTTTATTTTAAATGCGTTAAAATTTCTCTAAAATCCTAAAATAGACCGAGAAATCACCAAAGTCAGGTACAGGTTTTTAATGCATAAGGCACTTTTATCGCGGCGCGTCACATTTGATTTACTCTACATCAAACCCATCGAATCCGTGAAATCAAACTTCAGTCTCAATATTTCAGAAACTTGTATTTTAAACAATAATTTTTGACTGAGAAAATGAAAAAATCAAGAATCTTTTATTGTATTCGTCATATTTCCTAACTCAATATTGTTTCTGTCCATCTCGCTGTGATATTAAGGATTCCTGAAAGGTAATTCTAGACCCGAGTCGTAGATACTTAGTTTTAAAATAATCAAACCTCAATAAATGACTGGCAACTTTAATTGAAGGTGAATACGACGCGCGGCAAAGGGTTCTCGTGAGGTACATGTCCAATTTTTTACAAGTACCATTCGATCTGGTTGAGTTGTACGAGTACTCGCTCGTCGAATTTTTGAGCCAGGAAGAAGAACCTCAGTCAGAGTGAGAAACATGTGTTTTTGGAAAAATGTCATACTGGCGTCGTTCGATGTCACACTGATGTTATTTGATGTCATATTGTTGTCGTTCGATGTCGTAATTGTTTTCTTTACAGGTCAGACGAAAAAGATATACTCAAAAGAGCGAAAATGCGTAAAATTAAAAGATACGCATCGATAGGCATCGCTACAGTGGCGGGGGGCACGTTGATAGGATTAACGGGTGGTTTGGCTGCTCCTTTGATAGGGGCAGGCTTGGGCGTAATTATTGGCGCGGGCGCAACAACGGCCATTAGTTCGGTAGCGGGGGCGGCCATTTTGGGTTCCATTTTCGGCGTCGCCGGCGCTGGATTAACAGGTTAGAACGGGTAATACATATTTTCGGCGTTTTAAAAACATTAAAAGTACAAATTAAACATAAATAGAATATAATAAAAGTAGGACAGAAAAGAAAGATGAATTTAATTATAAAAATTTGAAAATTAAAAAAATTTTCAGAATTTTTTTGAATGATGAATCATTCAAAGAATTCAAATGAATCGTCATTCAATGATTCATCATTCAATTGAATGATGAATTCATGAAAAAAATTCCAGGGTACAGAATGAACAAACGAGTCGGGGAAATCGAGGAGTTCACCTTCATGCCACTTGCTCAAAACGACCACGCGGACCATTTGCATATAGCCATCGTCATAACTGGCTGGCTCGCCGACGAAGAGCCCGAAAGCACCATCAAACCCTGGCAGTTTTTGGACGTCTCCGGTGAACAGTACGCCTTGAGATACGAGTCGAAATATTTGTACGAGCTTGGACAAGCTCTGGAATACATTTTGACCGCAGCTGTCTCCTTTGCGACTCAAGAAGCTTTGAAATACACCATTCTATCAAGTCTGTACAAACCTGAATTGTTTTTATCTTCATTGTTTCTTTGTTGAAATGTAAAAATTACAGAGGAAACATGTTTGAAATGTTCTCAGGTTTAGTCGCCGCGATAGCATGGCCTACGGCTTTGCTCTCCATATCCTCTGTCATTGACAATCCTTGGTCGGTTTGCTGCAGAAGAAGTTCCGAAGTGGGAAAACACTTGGCTCACGTTTTGAGGAGCCGGCAGCATGGGAAACGTCCCGTTACTTTGGTCGGCTTCAGCCTCGGGGCCCGAGTCATTTTCTACTGTCTCCGAGAAATGGCCGAAATCGGCGGCGCCCAGGGGATCGTGCAAGACGCGATTATGCTGGGCACGCCGGTCACTAGCAGCAAAGCTCAGTGGGAGATGTGCTCCAAGGTCGTCGCCGGAAATATCGTCAATGGCTACTGCAGGTAACATGAGTTCACTTAAGAGCATTCTCATTAAAAGAAGTTTAAAGGAGTTTTTACTGTTTTTAGACGAGTTAAGTATGTAAAACTGACCTTGACATCGAAGTATATACACAAACGCACTTGAAAAACAAAAAAGTTGTTTTTTGTTAGAAATTGCATTTTAGGAATCTCGTGCCTGTAAGTGCAAAAGAGAATTTTCTATCCTGCTCACTCATACTCTATCCTTTACTTTCCTCTTTTTCTGCGGAATAAATGGTAGCGCTGTGACGTCATAGATACGATCATATGTGACGCGATCTGAGAAAAGGAACCTACTGTCCAAAAAATCGATTTTCAGATTATGAATGATTCTGAAGGTTTAAAATCTCCTCTTTAATTCTGTGCAATCAGAATGAATTTATTCCAAT
>JAPYZL010184726.1:0-13982 GCA_030522825.1 Platygaster orseoliae
CATGTAAAAAGGTTTTTTTTTAAATAAATTTATTCATGACAAATATTGATAATGAATTTTTTGTTGAATTTGTCCGGATTTTGGTGGCGCACCCTGTACTCCTATAATAATCAGATCATCAAAAATTATAAATAAATAATCCCTTATGAAACATACATTTTCGAAAAACCTGTTTCAAAAATTTTTTGTGCTTACGTCTCCGGACCTAGCAGTCAGGAAATTTCAATTGCATTCAATTTAATGGCTGTGAACGATGATACATGATCGATCGGATTAGCTAAGCTCCTGGCCATGGAAAATCTAATCGCGCACTAGTGATCTTGCTCGGTTTTCTCGGGATCAATCGTCCAGAAAGTCAGATACGGAGGGTGCACGGTAAACAAAGCATGGGTGGCAATACGAACGTAGATAGTTGGTATTCGTCACGAAATCGAGCTCGCGCCGTATCTGAAACGCGCTTGGATGTGCACTGATGTGATCAATAGCGTCATGTCTACATGATCGGTGCACGAAGTTTCCCAGAAATTAACGCAGTGTGCTATACAATACCTAGCTAAAAAAATACAGACTTCCACTCACTGTTCGAATATAGTTGAAAATGCCTGCAAATTGCTGAGTAAATATAACGCGGTATTATTACAATGATTTCATCACTGGAAGTAGCTTAATAGTATTTCAGACTATTTTATATTTTTTATCTTTTTTTATTTTATCTTTTTACTGTTCATACTAAATAGAATATTAAATTATTATACTTGATATCTTATACAATATCTCATCTTCGATTTTTTCTATCTTACTCATTTTTCGGACTATTTTCTATTTTTGATTTTCAATCGCATTTCGGACTTCAACATCAAAGTTAAAACATCTTGTTTATCTTCGGACGCAAATACACTGGAGCCGCAATTCTACTGATTCTTCTAAAAAATTCAAATCCGAGTAGTAAAAGTCCTCTGTCTTAATGTGGGAAAATGATGATCAGCTCAAGACGCGATGTAACGAGTAAAAGCCTATTTATATGAAGACCGGTAAAAGCAGTTTAGAAGGAAGCGCTTGCAAAAAAGCTCAACAAGCGTATAGTGAGTTTTTTTTACGATACTGTGCATTAGCTCTAACGTGGTTCCGATACTCGTAAATTGGGAGTAGCGATCGTGGGAAGATAATTCCTCTGTTACTCAACTACTTAATAAGCTGCCATCTTCTCTGTGCGCGGGTTGTGTATGGGCAGAAGAGGGGAACGAACTTCGAGGCCGATTTACACGGACCTTAGCTTACTGCTGACATTTCGGATTTTTTTTCCCTTACTTCGACCACGATATAAATCAGCGAGCAGAGGACCTGGGAAAATCCCATGCCACCGCTTGGACTAGAAGTGCCTGGTACAAGAAAGCACACAAGCTTCCAGTTGCACTGCTTTTTCATCGATTTTGCACTGTGCGTGGTGAATCAGTTACGTGGATACGCTGAATAAAAAACAGTGGTAAGAAGGAAACTTACGAGTATCGGATATTTAATGTGAAATTTCGTTTGAAAGGACTATCAAGTTGAAATCTCATATTCATTTTATTTTCTACTGGTTTCATCAATGGAAGAGAATGAACATGAGATTAGAGTGAATATCATGTTTTTCATCTTTATGTGTATTCACTTTTGGAGTTTGAAATAAACAATCAGTGAATGATAAGCATTATCGATAAAATTTCAGGTGAATTAAATAAATTCAATAATGAACAATTTTTTTTTCATTTTAGGTAATCAATAGTGAAAAGTAAAAAAAGTCAAACACTTTTCACCTCAATTTTTATAAAAATTTTTGGAAAATTTGTCAGAATAACAACTTAAGAAAATAATTTGAAAGTCGAAACCAAATCTAATTCTATGATTATACAACAAAAAAATTAAATACATGATTACTTGTATAATATTACAAAAAAAAATTTGTAAGGAATCATTCTTTCGTAAATTATCTTGAAAATGTAAAATTCAGAAATTTTTATGATAATATTTGAAAATAAAACAATTCTTGAATTACACAGAATAAATAGTTTCGAAAAAATTCAAATTAAGAGAATAACTTTTCTGTGTTGTACCTTTTTTCTAGAATGAAATATATGCAATAAAATCGGAAATTACTTTTTTATTCCAAATTTTTACATTAACTATTAGAAAAAATTTATAGCAGTAAGTGAAAGGCTGATGTGTCTGAAGTTTCAAATGTTTAAGAAATAAACGAAAAAGATAAAAAATTCGTTTTTCAGCTCCACTCAAAATTGAAGTAAAAATAAGTTAATACTGTTTGATAATAATTCTTTGATTTTAAGAATTATTCATTACTTTAACTAGAAAAAGTAATGGGAACGATTTTTTTCTCTTTCGTTTATTTTTAAACGTTTGGAACTTCAGGAACATGAAAGGCTGTGAAATACATAAATAAAGATTTTATACGATAAGCAATGCATATACGAAAAAAAATTTTCTGTTTTACTACAATTATCAACATTTACCTTATATTGGAAAACTTGTATGGAATATATCTGGAAAATTTCAAGCGTTTTCAAAACAGAAATGCTGTAAAATATTACAGATTACAACTCGAATAATTCTTTTTGAACAATATACAGGGTGTCCCAAGTAAAGTATGACAGCCGAAAACCATTCCTTATGAAAATCTAAGACTTTTTTTCTTTTGCCATTTTTTAAAAAACTCAAAATTAAAAAAGTTATTCAAGCCAAAAATTTTAATAATAAATGCCCTCTATCGACAGGTAGGTGTCGAATTCACGGACCAAATTTTTCCCAAAATTTTTTCCTATTTTTCTGAGTAGAAAAGTCCTTTGCCACTTTTTACTAAATTCAAAATAAAAAAAGATATTTAAGTTTGAAGTCTGAGAAATCTGATTGGTTGAAACTTTCTACTCGAATATCTTTTTTTATTTTGAATTTAGTAAAAAGTGGCAAAGGACTTTTCTACTCAGAAAAATAGGAAAAAATTTTGGGAAAAATTTGGTCCGTGAATTTGACCCCCACTTGTCGATAGAGGGCATTTATTATTAAAATTTTTGGCTGGAATAACTTTTTAAATTTTTAGTTTTTTAAAAAATAGTATAGGAAAAAAAGTCTTAGATTTTCATAAAGAATCTATGGTTTTCGGCTGTCACACTTTACTTGAGACATCCTGTATATGTAATGAATTGTTTAACAACAAGCAATGTATATATTACAAAAATGATTTAAAAATAAGTTAGATTATAATTTATATTTGCCACACACATTAGTTGAAAATGAATTTATTATAAATTACGTATTTTTTAATATAAATTGCATCATATATCTCTAACCTTCATAACATGTTTGTACATATTTGAACTGAATCAACTCGTGGGAATAATTTTCCAGTAAAAATACTCTCTATGAAAAAGCAATAGAAATAAGTTAAATTTAACTCTCAATTACATATTGACGTTCAAAAATTAGTTCAACTTAAAGAACTTGATTTTAAGTCAAAACCAATTGTTTTTAACATTTATACTTTCAAATAATGAACTCAACTAAAGAACTTGAGATATGTCTTAAGTTAAAAAATTTTTCACCGCGATAGTTTCTTTATACTCATCCTAATCGTTATCAATTCAGAGATTTGAAATCTCGAAGATTCCGCAATCGACTAAAGAAGTTCTGAACTTTTAGAATTTTATTTTCTAATACAACAACAAAGTAGAAATTCAAAAACGACAGCAATTTTCTATCGCGTATTCATCCATCAGCTAGCGGAATTTCTCCCTTGTCGCGAAATCGACTCATTTTATCAAGCACAACTTGCCTCCTCTAAGAAATTCTATCCCATCTGAAAATTCTCATCCACGATAAATATTTGCAAGTTGAATCCTTGCTGCATTCCTGCAACGTTAACTCGAGATAATTCTTCACAAATGAACTCAAAACGGTAACGGTTATAGCGCGGATGCTTTTTGCGACGTCTTGGTGATCGTCAAAGTTTCCTCGGCGCTTTACTTCGTCGTTTTATGGTTTCGGCAAAGTTTTGTACTTTCCTAGTTTCGTAACGCGCCGTATTCCCCTTCCGTATTGAGAAACGCAGCCGTACCAAAGGATTGGATTGCTGCCAAGAATTTATCCACGCTAAAAGTACGTGTCCGTGCTTACGGCAAGTGCTTCGCTTTCGCATTATTTTTATCGCGGTAAAAGTGATTAAAAACGTCAATTTCCACAAAAGCCCGCAACGTTGCATGCAAGTTCACCTCGTTTCGTATGAAGTCGATATCCTTTTGATGATATTGGAACTTTCCGAGTTCGGTAGAGATTTTATGCGTCGGTATTTTTTCATAGCGATACCACTAGAAAAGCTCGGAGATGGGTTATGGAAATATCGAACGAAGTGATTTAAATGTTGAAGCGTTTTTTGTTCTTTTTTAATATTTTTTTTTTCTTTGAGTGGTGATTTTTTATGGAAAAAATGCTGTTAATATGTTTTCAGAAGAAACGCCGCAAAAAAAGCTGCAGATATTTTAGACGCGTCACAGTTTCACGTGGCAAGCTGTTCAAAATGAAACCAGCGGCGGAAGCCGACTTCTCGACAATGGAGATTGCAGTCAAGAGAGCGGCCTCGTCGTCCCGGTTTCTTTTATTTCCTAATCTGCTTACCGTTCCAGTGCCTTCCCGTAATCTGATCGCTCAAGTATCAGAGAACACGCCAAGTACCTTGGCTATCACGAGGGATATGTAACGATAAGAAGCCTGCCAGATTGGAAAAAGCGGTCATAGTGCTCTCGTGGCTAGCGAAATCTCAAGTGCCCAATAGATAAAAAAAAACCAGATAAAAGTTCATTTCATCCTTTTTATATTCTTTCGAAAAAATAATTCTAGAATATTTTTCTTCGGAAATTAGAAAATTTATTCATAATAAGATCATTTTCACTTCTCGGTTTATTTCCATAGATGATCTGAAACATTTTCGCGAGCATTATTGTTTTCACAGCTCAAAATTTTCAAAGTTTTGGTATGTTTACTTGTTATTTATAGTTTAGAGTGTATATTACAATCCTAAAAGTTCTGATAGTTGAGATGGATTAAAAAGATATAAAAGAATTTTGGGAACAGAAAATTCTTTGCAAAATAACATTTATTAGGTTTTTTTTATCATACATATATTTTTTTCAATAATAAAATATAACTGTATATATGAAATAAATATGTAAATGATAACTATATTATTTATCATCAGAATCATAATGTCATTATTTAAATATAATTAATGTAATAACTTGCATATCACAAATACTATGATCTTCCTAAAATAAACCAATTTGTACAAATCCCATCTTGTACGTAATGTAAAGAAAAGGAACTCCCGTAGTGAGTTCGTCACGTTTGCATTCTTCTTCACGTACGTACGTACGTACACGTTCAGTACCTTCACTCTGCACTGCGGCAGACAGGTAGGCAGGTCAGCCAGCGGCGGGTTGACTGCCGCCGCCGCTAAACGCAAATGCTCGCATTATTCACGCCAAATTTATCCCCACAGCGCCACGGGAAAATGCAAAATGTGGAATACAGAATGCGAAACATCGCGGCGCTTTCGTACGTGCGACCCTTCGACGTACGAAAATCGCTCCCGTTCCCTGTAATCTCTCAAATTGCGCGGCACAATTTTTTTTTCTCGGTCAAATCTCCAAAGAACTATAATTTCACTTACAAGATCGAGAAAATTTTTCATCGTATCTTGATGTTGCCTAAGTTCATCCTTAACCCGCATTGATCTCTCAAAAATGAAACAAAAAATATCAATTTGATACATGCCTTTGAAATATGCTAAATTCAAACAAAAACATAGTATCACTACAACATTTTTATTCATTGAAATATTTTTTTTTTTTCATTTAGGATTTGAAACATGTTGACATAAGAAGTCAAATGTTTAAAGAAAAAGAAAAGAAACTACTCAAAAAATTACGTGGAATGGTCACAAATTTTGTTGTATACAAATTTTTTTTAAGTTTTGGTATTGCAATGAAAAGGTCAATAGATTTTTTGAATTGGTTGCCAGTAAATTAAATGTTTCGAGGATTTATAGTACTTCAAAAGATTTTTCAGAATGAATATCTCTGAAACAGATTCTCTTTAGTATTTTTCGCTTATTTTTAAATCTTTTCGTGTTTTTTACTGTTCATCTTTACGTATTATTATTTAATGCAATTTCCATAAATTTTGTTTGTTGTTAAATTTTTTTCGCAGTTTTCATTTTTTTTTCTTGTACTTCTATGGATTGAAATGTAGTTCTTCTGAATTCGATGCTATACGATTCAATATTTTATAGATTTTGAGTAATTTGTTGCTTAAAATTTTTTTTTATCAGTTCTAAGGTCAAAATAATTTTAAAAATTTTGTTTGTTCTCGTTTCTCTATGAAAGCATTCTTAACAGAATTTTTGCAATTTATGTTACTCATGAAACTTCGCAGTATATTCTACTGTTTAAAAATATTTTGAATATTTTTAGAAATTACATTGTAGACTTCCGGAATTTGATATAATAAAGTCGAACGTTTTGAAGATTTCAAGTATTTTTCGCAATATTGCTGTATCAATACGACTTTCTAAATTTTGCACTATTTTTATAGATGCAATGTAGAAAAAAAAATTGAGGCTCCAGAGTATAAAATTTTACAGATTCTAGGTATTTTCATAGAAATAAATATCCCTATCATCTTACGGATTAAAACAATTATTTATATTTGTATACTTTTTGTTTTTGTAGCCAAAAGTTTACGAATTGAAATCTGTTTAAAGAAAAACTGTATCAATATCAAAATTCTTGTTAATTTCGAGTTAAAAAAATTAATAATTCTGAATATCGTTAAGTTTGAAACTAGAAAGAAGCAGTTTTATATATGTACACCCAGAATTTTATAGATAAATTGTGGATAATTTTTCCTTGTATTATAATTATCTACCGTCACTGTATTTCAATAACTCATACTGCCAACAACAATGACTGTCTGAATTTAAACAATTTTTTACAATACATACACTAAATTTAATGATATACATAGATAATACATAATTTGAATTTCTAGTCATCGTTGTGACGTATACAAACAACATGTGTGCTTTACTTATTTCTACAAATTCGTCACCATTGCATGTAATTTTTCAAGTAATTTCTGTTATTTTTTTGTTGTACATTACGCTTGCATTAAGTATCAAATATTTATGTAATCATATTATATTTTTATCAAATTATACAATTTATAAAAGGGTGTATCGAATATCAAATAGAAAACATCAAATTTCACATGAAAAAAAAAGGTAATAAATATCCTGATAAAAAAAAATATCGACTCATTTCGTGTATTTGTAGAAATTGAACCTGATTTGAAAGAATCTATCAAATTGATAAATGAGAACTTCTTCGTTCTAAATTTGAAGGAACGGATGAGGGTTAATGCCATGCCCTGGAACTCATTCGCAATCAAAACGAGTGCAATAAAAATTATCATTAGGTGTTATCGCGAGAGTTGATTACGTGATTCTCGGCGACGTTAAAATTCAAGTCTGTCATTAACGGAACGTAAAAAACGAGTCGGCGTTATCTCCATATCCCGAAGGATCGTAAAAGCGAGCGCGCCGTGCGTGAACGCGCAAAAGGGGATGAAACGAGAATGTTTGTAATTTAGCGCACGGGGCCCCATTGTTCGATTTCGCCCGCGTACGAAGCGTCACGCACGCGTTAAGAGATAGCCGGAGCACGCGAGAAGGAAAAAGAGCGAGTCCTTTTAATGGTCGTGAATGGATGAAGAAGGTTAAAGCGCAGGGGGTTGAGCATCCGCTGTTTTTAAGCGCCCAGATAAGAGCCCGTGGTTAATGGCGTGTGGATTTTTCGGGCCAGCGGCGCGCGATCTTTCTCTCGCTTACCATTCCCGAAGAGATTCGTACGCATCCCGAGATAAGGCTCAGTCGCGATTTTCAGGACGTAACTCGTGTCGTGAAAAAGGGAATTTTCGAGTGCCAGGGACTTAGGAATGTGAGTTTACTGGTTAGAAAAAAATTGGGAAGGTCTTGGTGATTTTTGAGTGCCATTTACTGTCATTATGGATCAAATTATGATAATTTTAAGTTCCATTTTACTGTCAGAACTAGTTTCCGAGAAAAGATTAATAGCCATGACCGAATTTCGATAGAGAAATGTGAATAAACGTGGTTGACCAAACGATTTTCCAATCTAGTTATTTCAGATATCATAACTGGATTTTCCACTTTTCCAAATAATGAAACTATTTATTTGTTATAAAGAATTCATTTTTTTTTCATTGATTCTGGTATTTCTAATCCATACAACTGAAGTCCTTTTGAAAATTATTCACTGAAAAAAAAATGACTGTACCTTTTACAATACAATATTGCGATTGTTGTTCAGTCTCGAATATTGTTTAAATGAATATGATCGTTCACTCGAATACGACCTAATTCATCAAAAGTACCGTACTTGATATTGACAATAAAGCTAAATTTCAATAACCCCTAAATATAAACTTCGTCGACGCTCTGAACTTTGATAGAAACATTCGACTATCTAATTAACCTACCTAAACTAAGTGAGAAGCACCGAACGGTTTATCTCGTAAATCACACTTAAGTGTAACCTTTGAAGTTTCAAGGTAGCATACCTAGAGCTTCAAAATAAAAATAAGAAAGTTCCAAACGTATCTACGATTTATTAATGTATCTGATAAAAAAAGTTAAAAGTTTTTGAAATGAAATTTTGAATAAAATATTTTTAAATTTTATTATGTAACATAGTTACGACGTAACGAATTGCGACTTCCATTGCAAAATTATTTTGACTCTCGCTTGACTCGGAATCTTGTCCAAGGACATTAGTAACCGAACGGACAAGAAGCTGCGAGGGACGAGATGGAATGAAAATGTCAGGTAAACGAATCCCCAGAGCGTAAGTGACAATACAGCGATGCGCGCGTTGCAAAAAGCTGCAACGAAAACTCATTTCGTGCAGCGTACACTCGGGGAGAGGCGGCTTTCAAGGCTCGAGTGCTTCTCGAGCGAGTCTCGGAGCGCAAGAAAGGAGATGAAGTACAATTCCGGGGGAAACGATGCAGGACCGTCCTTGGTGGGCCAGCGATTTCTACAGCGAAGCGAAAGGTCCTCGCTGATAGTGGGTGGCCTTGCGATACAATCAATTATTAAAAGCGTTTATGCTCACTGGACAGAATTATCTCCTTTTACAGTACTTTCAGCAGTTTCACAACTATTTGGTTTCCAGTTTCGAGCTGAATTATACTTAATTCTAAAATCTTAAAAATATGTACCCATTTTTAATTTTGCATCAATCAACATGACATAAAACTGTTACTTTAACTAATTGAAAGGTCGTTAAAAAAATTGTAAAATTGAAAAAAAAAAACACTTTCATGAAATCAAGTAAAAAAAATTGCTTGAATGTTCAAAAGAATTTAAATACTTTCTCTGTTGTTTTAAATCAGCAAAAATTCAAACAAAAATGACAAAAAATGACAAAAAATCATAAAAAATTTATCGAATAATAGGCACGAATGTGAAAGTATTTTGATCAAAAAGATAATAAAGATCACATAACAAAAACGCATAAAAACAAAAAAATACAAAACCATGCAATGGTGAATACAATTTTTCAGATATTTTATTGATTTTCAGTAATAGTAATAACCCAGTAAATAGCTCTTGCTCATATCGATTCGTTTTACTTTTTAATATCCAGCAAAAAGAAAAAAATATCAAGGTGGCTTATAAAGACTTTCTAGTAAAATAATTATAGTTTCACTCGAGCGGGGTATTTTCAGGGAATCAAGGATACGGTTGCAAGTGCCAAACGTTCTAACTCGTGTAATTAACGTTAAAGTACCCTGTGGAATGCGTGGAAAGAGACGAGAAAAAGTAAAGGTAAGCCGGGACCCCGAAAACGCTCTAATGGTCGGGCAAATAAGCCGTCCTCGGTAATACATGTGCACGCGCACAGACTCAACCGACTACACCGCGGGAAATGAGCTTCCGTGAATAATCAGCTACTTTGGATGGGCATTACCGCGCAACGTTATTACGGCGGATTTAAATATTCACACGCCAGCTTTTTGTTTGTCTTTTTTTCTCATCGCGTTTCTTAATGAAAACGGGCGTTAGTGTTTTTGATCTTGGATTTACGACAAACAAATTGAAGTAGTAAAAAAGCTTCATGAAGCGAAAACTGTATTTGATTTCGAGGACAACATAGGAGAATCAAGGTTAAGAGTAACCTGCATCGATCCCTCAAAATAATTAAAATTAAAAAGTCATTTTTTTGATATCTTTGAAACTAGCTGAATTCAAACAATATAGGTCGATATTTCATTTTATAAAGATATCTTCTATTTTTTTTCCGCATTCTTTTTTAATCATACATTGTAAATTTTTTTATTATCTTGAAAATAATTTCAATTTTTTTGAATTATTTTATTATTTTATTTTATACCTTACATTTTTTAAAATGATTTATAATTATAATATTTTCAAATTCAATGAATATTTGATATTTGCTACATGCTGACAAAACAAGCTATATTCACAAAAAAAAAGCAACAAAAATTTCTCAATAATTATATGCAATAATGGAATATTTTGTAGAAATGAGTTGTGCATAGATATTTTTTGCAAACGTCTCAACAATGGCAAATAAATATAAATCGTATATTATTTATATATTATTAAAATATATATATATAATGTTTGTCAAAAAAAAAAAAAAAACATATGAATTTATTCGGTTTCGATAGCTTATCATGTAATTAGTAAAAGTCATTAAAAATCTACCTTTAGAAATCCGGGGGATATAGAAAAATATTTATTTAATGATCTTTAAGTTAATACTATTGAAACTTATCCATTTTTCCAACTTGAAAACAACAAAAATAATGGTTTGCAAAAAATTTGTCTAAATAACATAATTTAGGTTATAAATGTTCCGTCAGAGAAACGAAAATATTACAAATCAAAATAATTGTTTTAACCAGTAAATTATAATGGAGAAATATTTAAATCAAAGATACTAAAAATCTGACAAATGTTATATTCTGATAGTTTGATTTTTTTAAATCTACATAGCGATCCACAAAAATTATAGACGATGATAAAAGTTTTATAGATAATGAAAATGCGAAAATCACTTGAAGTTTTGAAAATATTCATTTTTATTCCATTAGATTCAAAAAGTCAATAAGGTAACACTGTGCAACAAAAATTTTGAAATCAGAATGTAGAAGCAAAAATGAAATCTACGCTAAATTTAAAGATTCACGTGTCTCGGGGTTTTGCTAAATTAGGTCGCAAAAACGACTGATTCAACAATTTATTAATTGTATATTACTTTTGTGCTTCTATTTTCTGATTTCAAAATTTTCACCTGGAATTCGTCGCAGAGCGTAATCTATATAAATATTCAAAATCTATTTTAAAATTACAATAGACTACGAAACTCAAATTTTAACATAAATTACGGAAATTGTAATTGTAAATACTTTACAAGAAGAACGAGAAAATCAATTCTTTTGACAATAGTTAATACTCATACACTGATATAAAAAATAATTAAAAACAAAGAAAATCCTAAGAATATGTGAAATTTTTAATCGTGTAGCATCGAATTCTTAAAATTCACTTAAAAATCTAGAAAAAAAAATAAAAATAAAAAAGTATAAAAAATTCGAAAATTGATAGAATAGAAAAAAATGTGAAATAATGATATTTTAAAAAAATTAATAATGTATAATACGAAAAAAACAAAAACAAATTAGAAAAATACCGAGGAAAATCGGTTTAAAAAATACTGTTTTTTGAAAAATCTTTTACATTAATCAATATTTGTGAAAATCTGAATTTTATAGCATAAAATTCTTGAAATTATTAGAACAATCTTTGGCAACATAAAAAATCTGTTATAATACTACAAAATACACTATATTTTTAATTTACTTATTTCCACAAAATTTGTGACCATTCTATGTAATGTTTTATCCATTTTCTTTTTTTTAACGTTCATTTAGCCTTTCCGTCAGCCTGCATCAAATCGCAAAAATGTAAAAAAAAAACGACAAATATCCTGATGTTTAAACATATCAACCTACTTTGTATTTTTGTTATCATTTTCTGACAGCCAGACTTTTTACTGTTTTCGAACTTTTCTAGTATTCCTATGTAAATCATTTTCTGTCACCACGACGTGAGTTATCTTTAACTACAATTTACTCTTATTTCAAGCGAACTAAGAAACTTCAAATATTTTCTCTAAATCTGCATTTTAGAGTATCTAATAACACTAAACTCAATTAATTTCAACCATCTTATTCGGTATTCCAGATTATTTCCATCGTGGAGTGCGGATTTTATCGTATCGAGATCGCGGCCATGAGATATCCTATGATTAGCGTCGTTGCGCGGAAGAGCTGCCTCGCGTATAGATGCAACGCCAATTTTGGCAAGAGCGCCGGGTTCGGCGAAAATAAGCTCAATCCCGTTGAGTGAAATCGCTGCCAAATGTGATGCGTCTTGCGTCGACGGCCCGCTCTACGCTGCACCTTTCGGCCGCGTCATCGATAACGGGCGGATTAACGGGCACGACGGCAGGTGGCGCGTTATTAAAAGAGAGGGTGTAGAAGCGTTTCGAATATTTCATTTCTGCTCGCGTTGGCAAAGCCTTTCCAACCAAAAGGCCGCACGTGTGTGCTGGGCCACTTCCACCCCCTCCCCCGCACACATAGACCCCCACTGGAAAACGGCGAGCTTTTGGCTTTGTGCGATTTTCTCGCCACGGATTTACTTTCATTCGCTACTCTCTCTGGGGATCAATATTATCATTGCGAATATCGCCGTTGAGATAGAGAGATTGCTGAGCGCTTTTTTCGGCCGCTTTAGGAAGAGGGAGAACTCTCTTTGTGAATGTATGTGCTTTTTTATGAGAGATGCGATTAACTTCCGGCGCATTTTCATAGATGTTCGGAGATCAAAAGTCGAGTTTCCCTCATGTTTTCTGTTCATTCAATTACTGATATTATAGTATATTTGGTATTGAGTTCTTCGATTACTGGACCATTCACGTAACTTTCCGAGTTTCCGGAGCCAAATTCGAGCTATGTTAAAACCGGCCCCTTTTCTGCAAGAAATATCGAAAGTTTCTGAAACGCCGGAGGATAATGCTCGTAGCGATGCTCCTGGAAACTCGTTACCGGGAGTCGATGAAAATCAGGCGGGATCGGGCAAACGACGCCAAGTTCGCTCAACAATCGCCGATAAATTTGCAGTTTCAATGGAACGGATTAAGAGCAGCCGAGGTTCCGGGGGAGAAAGTCGCGAAAAGAGAAGATTATTGTCCCGCGAAGTTTGACACGAGTTTAACTCTGGAACGAGGTGACGAAAGGCTACGTCGCTGTCTCGTTTAGGAATGAATAATGCCGGCGTCCACTAAACTTCGCTCGCAATTTCAGTATTAATTATTGCCAGTTCGTGGGGAAGATCAGGTCACTGCTGCTGTCCCTGAAGCCGAGCCAAGATGAGATTTCGATTCAAACTCGTCGTAAATGACCCAGTCAGCGAGTCACAACTTTTACGAAAAAGGAATTTCCGGGTCGAGTTTTATAAAATTAACATTTCTCTAGAGATCTTGGCTATCCTGAATATGTTCATAAAGTTTACAGCATTGACAAATCACACGAAAATTTTTTCAGAGATTTACCAAAAATAATGTGAAGCCTTGAAAAAATTAATTCGACGAAGCCCCTAACAAGAAAATTCGTAAAAATTCAAGAATACCAAAATTCTGAGAATTTTGATTCAAATTCTAAAATTAAAAATTATACTTCATCGCCTCGTTCTCAAGATTATAGCATTTTGACTTGTAGTACCACTTTGCTCCGCAAGGTATCACAACATCTTTAGAGAAAGAAGG
>JAPYZL010184739.1:0-17517 GCA_030522825.1 Platygaster orseoliae
TTCAGCATCTACTGTAAAACAAGCTTATGGAATAAGCTTTCTGTCACAGTAAACGGTTTAGACCTACGTCAATTTTAAGTACCGAAAATGGTGATGGCCGTCATTATCCTATAGCCGTCATTACCCCACTTTCCCCTACATCATTATACAGGGTGTCCCAAGTAAAGTGTAACAGCCGAAAACCATAGATTCCTTATGCTGGTCTAAGATTTTTTTCCCTTTTCCATTTTCTGAAAAACTCAAAATTCTAAAAGATATTTTAGCTAAAAATTTTAATAATATATACTCTATATCGACAAGTTGGGGTCGAGTTCATGGACCAAACTTTTCCCAAATTTTCTTCATATTTTTCTGAGCAAAAAAGTCCTTTACCACTTTTTACAAAACTCAAAATCAAAAAAGATATTCGAAAACTAAAATCTAACAAATCTGATTGGTTAAAACTTGTGACTTGAATAGTTTTTTTGATTTTGAATTTTGTTAAAAGTGGCAAAGGACTTTTTTGCTTAGAAAAATATGAAGAAAATTTGGGAAAAGTTTGGTCCGTGAATTTTACTTCCACTTGTCGATAGAAGGCATTTATTGTTAAAATTTTTGGTTTAAATAAATTTTTTAATTTTGATTTTTCCAAAAAATGGCAAAGGGAAAAAAGTCATAGACTTGCATTAGGAATCTATGGTTTTCGGCTGTCACACTCTACTTGGAACACCCTGTATACACTTCTTGCAGTGTTCTCTCTCTAATAAAGAGAGAGAGCTACACGATACCCTGAAACTGTTGGCCAGAACAATATTTTCTTGCACCTTACTTCACTCATGGAGAGAATATGTTACATCATTTTTGAATATGTAAGTTTATTGAATTCAGTTATAATCCTTTTTGTAAAATTAGTTTTGTTGAGTGTTTATATTTTTTAAGGATCCTAACTAAGATCCCATTGGGGTCCAAATATCTATAAAATAAATTTCAAAGTTTGCTCTAGATCATTGGTTGATTTATATCCCTATTATTGCTTACAGAGCATTCTGCGATTTCAGATTTTCAAAATGTAATTTATTTATTTAGGTATGCAGAAAAATTGGAATCGGCCCTGCCGCAAGGCATCTTTTTGCACTACGAAATCCAAACATGAAACTTTGGTTTCCGGCTGGACACATTCTGGCAGAAGATGAAAAACCAGTATATGATTTTCGGTTACGGTTCAAGCCAAGAGCTTTGAAGAAACTTCTTCTCATGGACGAGAATGCATATAATTATTATTATTTACAAGTCAGACATGATGTTCTCAACAATGATGTTTCTGATATAACATATTCCAAGCACAAAGACGAGCTTGTAGGCCTTGGGTGCAGTGATATGTACAGGTTTGTTGTTAATAACTTCAATAATTTTTCTAATAATACCCTGTATTATTATATCACTGTAATATCAATGGTCGCTCAGAGCCAAAAAACTGCCATCACAAATGAAAGAATAACTCACATGGTGCAACAATCAATTCAATATTAAAAAAAAATCTTTTACAAAAGTCATTTACTCCTTTAAAATGTATTAACTTAAAAAATTTTAAAAAACATATATTTATATTATAATATTATTATAAACAATTTTCATTGGAAACAAGGTTTTTTGGGAAAAATGTGTCATAGGAAAATGGACTCTTCAAAAAAAAAAGTATTCTCAATTCTAATTTTTTACTTTCAGAGTTATGTTAGAAAAAAAAATTCCTCGAGAAAAAATGGAATTGGAGTATAAAAAATACATGCCCAGCAAATGGATACGGAAACACTGGATTTATTTAAAAAAACCGATTCACAAAGGTTTATCAGTTTTGAGTGGCAATTCTTATTCTGGATTGTTGTACATCAAGGAACAGTATTTGAATCAGTTTGAAACTCTGGCGCCAAATTATCCAACTGAAGAGTACGAAGCTTTGTTGTTTCGAAATCTGCCACGTGCGCCTGTGAAAGTTGCTTTGAAAATAAATTTAGACGGGATTCGTTGCTACTCTTTTGGGAAACAAAAGGATGAAAACGAAGAGTGGGAAGATCTTGGATTATTTGAGGATTTATGCCTCATCACTGTTTGGTAATTTTTCAGTTAAACAAATTTTGAGGATGAAATTATGGTACTTACAAATTTTACATTCTTGATTTTGCGAAATATAATTATTGTACCAGAGTAAAACATTTTAAATTTCAATTAAGTATAATTTTTCTTTAAAATAAAATTGTCTTTCAGAACATCTTTGCCAAAAGAGATACGTAAATTAAAATCAAGCTGTTTGGAATTTCAAATTTCATTCTTTTTTGATCCAGATTTGATGAACAATATGAAAAAAATTCTGTAAAATCAAGATTCTATGGATTTTTCACAATTATGATAAAAATATTTCATTTAGCTGAAATTTTTCTGATCATATTTTTGATTCCGTAGGCTTGATCGCATTGTAGAAGTTTCGAAAAAAACCGGCATACCTTCGCATCTGAAATTCGACTCGAATTCGATGCTCTTGTCTTTTATCTCAGCCCTTGATGGATATTACAGACTGTCTGTAAAATGGAATTTTAATATTTGTGGACGAGTTTTAACACCAAGTTTGGAAGCTTTACACAAAATCAAATGTCATGGACCTGTCGGGTAATAATATTATTATTGAACAAAAATGAAATTAACAAATTTTTCAACTGCCTTGGTTAAAAAAGTATACCTTTATTTTTTGAAGATTTCATGATTTTCATAATGAGAGATGTAATTAAAACATTTCATCCAAGTTGATATTGCATGCAAATTTTGCACGTCAAGTAATGTCCATTTTGTTCAAAATTTTCAGAGGAGAGTTTGCTTATGCAAAAATGAAAAATAAAAGGAACAATCGACCTGGAACTTTCATTTTACGAGAGTCAGAATCCTCGTATGATGTTTTTTTTATTGACGTTTGTGGGCAGGATTCGAAACCACGTACTTACAAAATAGTAAAACGTGATTCCGAAGAATATCATTTCATCGCTGCAGCAAAAACTTACAAGTCATTGAAACAAATTCTTCTCTCACATCGGGATCCTTCAGATACTATATTTTTTGGGGAATGTTTGCATCCTTCAGAGTATGGTAAAATTTGTTGATACGATCAAAACATTCTACAACCATATTAGCCTTCAAAAGTTTGGTTAAAAATTGCAATGAACATGCAATAATTGAAAAAATTATTTTTCAGACGTTTCGCCGTTGTTGATGTGCGCTCCAGAAGTGACGTCCAATGATGTGACGGCAGACGATGATATAATTTCACAATTGCTTGAATCCGGTCCCCAAATTATTCCTTCGTCCCAGATTCAAATCTATGAATTGCAGCCATTTCCGAAAAGTAGAAGTACTATGGATCTACTGGGTACAATGAACCCAAAAACAGTTATGTACAAAGCCATGTGGCGAGTCACAAAAGGAAAAAAGTTAGAAGTCGCCATCAAACTTTTGAAAGATTCCGATTGGAAGTTTATACAGTTAGTTGGTAAATGGTGTGAACTCAGGTCCAAAGCACTAGTGAGGTGAGAATAAATATGCATTGCAGGTGAAACTTTTTTTTACTCGTAGATTATAATCTTTAGCTTGCAATTATACTCGCCAAAAACAATATATAAAATTATAATTATAAAGGCATTATAATTGACTATGGTTTTCAATGATTTTGGTTTTCAATGGCTTTTATTAGTCGAAATTGTTGAATTTTATTAGTTAATCTTTGAATTAGTGTGGCAAATCTGAGTTAAACCAACAAATTTATAATTTAACATTTAGAGTTTATGGCATAACTTTACATCCAACCATGGGAATGGTACTGGAACTAGTCAAACTTGGTCCATTGGATTCATATTTAAGGACAACATCCACAGAGGTGACAAAAACAGTGGACCTGATTGATGCCGCAGTTTGTTTGTCAACCGCCGTTTATTACCTCGTAAGTTCTTCAATTTTTATTTAATCGATGCTTATTTTTAATGTAATTGAACAAAAAACACATTTTTTCCAAGTGGATCCAAACTTTTGCATAGTAGTGCAATTTGACAAAAATCTAGTCTCTTAAATCTCTATTTTCTTGAAAAGTCGTGAGGTTCTGTTAGTACGCTTTCTTCATTTCACACCACAAATGTTTTTGTAATTTTCAGGAAGAAAATGGAATCGTCCACGGGCATATAAGATGCCGAAAAGTGCTAGTCTATTCTCACACAGAAAATACTTTTATTGTGAAATTAGCTGATCCCGGCCTTTACTATTATACCTACATGGAGTGAGTGATGTTACTAGTATATTATACATAATGAAATTTCTTTACATAGCACCTTTTTTAGGTCGATTTCTTCGTTCCACAAGACATATGTTGTACTTTTTTTATTATTATAAAAGTTTATTATTTTTATAAAACCAAAAACAAGTATCGTCATTTTTCCCTTTTTTAGCTGACTAAATAAATGACTGCAGTTTTTGTATTTCAGCATACTTTTTGAATATCTGTACTTTACAGTTTCATCGAAATCAGTGAATTATTTTTAAGAATTACGAAAGAAAATTTTTTCACTGATTTATGAAATTTTTGTTTTTCTAGTATCCATTGGTTGCCTCCAGAGTGTTATAATGACTACGAAACTGCCAAATTGAATGGCGAGACTGACGTCTGGGCTTTGGCAACGACAATGTGGGAAATATTTTCCAGAGGATCCTCTTTGCCTGTAAATGACACTGACGCACTTAAAAAAGTAAGTACTCAAAATCATTCATAAAAGCAATTATTTTCAATGTAACTTTTACTTGAAATACTAAGAATTTCAGGAATGAAAAGAGTTTTCTACCAAGATAATAACATATACTTTTAATTAGCGTTTATTAACAACATTTTATGCTTTTTATTTAATGTTGGATAAAAATTATGTCAATTAAATACCACTGTTTCCCGCCAGAACATACTGACTTTTGTTGAGTATAACATATCATTCTATCCTCTAGATATACACTTTTAAAGAAGAAACACATTTTTTAAAAATATTTTAATATATAATGTACTGATTTTCCTATTTTAAAATTAATCAAGTGTTTCTTTCGTATAATAAATGATGTTCCTTTTGTACGTTTGACCTTTTTTCTTCTCTAAGTGTGTGGATCTTTGCATGAATGACTAGTTATTTCCTACAGTTGTTGATTTTGATATTGAATTTTCGCTATTAAAATTACAAGATAAACTATCATACAAACAAATAGTAAATATTATACTTACAAATATTAAGCAACACATATTTTATTAAAACATCAAAATACATTATTGAAATAAAATTATATTTGAGTAAGCTAGGGCTTAGTTTTTTAATGCTGTAACTGTTCTTTGTACTTGTTCGTATTGCTGTATGTTTTTTTTTTGTAGTTTTTTCAGTCTCTTATTAAAGGAAATTCGTAGTTTCTGAAGTGCCGATAACAATCTTACAAAAAGAAAATGGAATATTTAAAAAATGTTACTTTTTTCAATGTTTTCAGTTTTACTTGAGTGGCAAACGTCTGCCGATGCCTAGCGGTTGTCCACCAGAAATGTACCAATTGATGCTCGATTGTTGGGGCGAGCCAGGCGCGATGCGAAAAAAACCCCACGAAATCATGCGTGACACAAAACGAATACTTTCCGACATTTTCAACTCTCGCCAAATTCGTTCTTACTCCGCCGTTTTTCCGAAGCTCTTCGGTGACTCCGAATACGTTAAGCTCGATCCCAAAGCGCAGCTACATTCCTTGGATGATTCTCGCAACAGCAGCATGGTCACCGAAAATACAATTTTGACACTAGATGATTTGAGTGATTGTGAGTGATTTCTATTTTTTGTTTTTTTGTAATTTCTGTCTCTGAATGTAATAAAATATTTTCAGTAACAAATTCGTTGAAATTATTATTATAGTAATTGTAGATTGCATGTGTTTCTTCTCCTAATGTCAGAAAATCATAAATTGATTATTTATATTATTATTTATGATTTTAATTTAGACTATAATTGCTCAATATTGTTACAGTGAGTGGCGTTCTAAACGGCATGAGCACCAGTTCTCCGATCGACGAGTCCGGGGAAGATCTGTCAACGTATTTGGATTGGCTGGAAGAAAAAGCGGAAAACAAACGAGCTTTCGGCCGTATGCAAAGCATCTTCGAACTTGATGCTGATTGCAACGTTGTTCTTCACAATAGGATAGGTCAAGGATTCTATGGCGAAGTTTTTTTGGGAATGGTGGAGCGGGATAATTCAGAAGTGCGTGGCGGGCCGCAGCAGGTGGCTGTAAAGAAATTGAAAGTTAAAGGTTATCAGGAACATGCCCAGGATTTCGAAAGGGAAATAGAAATCATGAAGGTGGGTTGAATGTCTAACAAAAACTCGTGAAAGTTTTTTGGAAAGACTAAAGATGGTGCATACTATGAATTAAATAAATTTGAATTCAACAATTTGTAATTGCAGTCTTCGAAATTCCATCATGATTGTTTTAAACAGTATATTGATTTTTGTTTCAGGGCTTACGACATAAAAATATCGTGGAAATTTTGGGAATAATTTCGGAACCCGAAGTTTGCTTGGTGATGGAATTCATAAGGCATGGCTCGTTGCAGAGTTACTTGTCCATTCATCGCGAGTCATTGACTTATAAAAAGCTACTCAGCTACGCATTGGACATTGCTTCGGGCATGAATTATTTGGGCTCCAAAAACATCGTTCACCGGGACCTTGCGGCGAGAAACATCTTGGTCGCCAGCGAAAATTGCGTGAAAATAAGCGACTTCGGCCTCGCCCAAGTCACAGGCAAAAACGAGTACTACATTTTGCAAACCAATCGCGATCTCCCCATCAAATGGTACGTAGCATTTGAATTCTTGACAATCTGACAATCGACGATTGAATGAATCATTAATTGTCATCAAGAATGACAATGTCAGTTATTCAATTTATTATTGTTTGTATGTACAACGTTTCAATCAGTTATTTATGATATATCTAATAATGTAAGAAAAATTGAAACTATTATTAAAAAAAAATAATCAAACATTTTCAAGCGATGAAAACTTTTCGAAAATAACAAAGAAGAAATTCATAAAATGTCAAAAAAGACATAATGTCACTATTATTAGATTTTCCTGAAAAAAGATTTATATTAATAGAGGGAAATTAATTGAAACATAGTGTATGGAAACAAAAAAAACTTATTGACTGGCAATCTCATTTGACGATTATCGAATTTGAGCCAGTGAAAGATTTTTGAAAATGAGTGAATAATCATTTACGAAAGAAATAAAGGACGACAATTTTATTCTAATTTTATAAATTCTTATTATAATTCATTTATGTTAAGTATTATCAATTTTATTCTATTTAAATTATTTGATTGTGAAATTCGATAATCACCATTGGACGAAAACTAACGTTACATTAAATACAAGATGAAATAATAAAGCAGCAACGGTAAAATAATATAGTTATAAAATTTTCAATATAATAATCGATTATCCACTAACAAAGTTACGCGAAAATAATAAGTATCTCATATTTTGTTTGTTGAATTTCTTTCTCGCGCCCTACACGATTTTCGATCATGTAACTAATAAATATTCGATGAATTATGTTTCGCTCTTTATTTTACGAACGTAATTTATTGGAGATTTTTTACGCGCAGTTTACGTTTTTCTGGGCTGTATAAAAAATAAATGGTTATAATGTCATTTCTTCTTTCTCTCTCTCGCTCACATTCAAATGCAGTTTGACAATGGAAATGAAAATTTTGGTTTGAAGGTATTCTCCAGAAAGTTTGAGCAACGGTAGATTTTCTTCAAGATCAGATGTCTGGTCTTTTGGTGTGACGATGTACGAGATGTTCAGTTTTGGCGAGGACCCAAATTTACCAAATGTTACCATTAATGGGGAAAGCACAAATGACAGCAGCATATTTTTGGTTGAGCTGGAGAAAGGTAAAAATTTTTGGTTCTCTTTTTTTTACTTGTTATACAAGATGTCTAACCACGTTTCCTAATATATAAAAATGAGGAGGCCAAATGATAGCGGAAAGTACTCGACTAAACTACTTAACCGATTCGCCCAAATATTTATAAGACACAAATTAAAACTTGAAATACATTAAAAATATAATTTAATTATATATTTGAAATTTGATGCTTCATTGATTATTTATTTCGATAAGAAAGAATTCACTTTTTCAAAAATTACTCATTTAAAATATCGAAATTACAAGTCTTTGAAACCAAAATTTTTACTTCATTAGTTTAATCTGTAATTAAAAATATTTTTCATTTGATTATTTCCTAATTTTTTCGAAACTTTTTTACTTAAATCCTTCATAAAAATTTATAAATCTAAAACACTTAATAATAATCAGAAGAATACATTTATTCATTGATCAATATGAATTCATAAGAATATAGCCAATTAGGTTTTTTGATGCAGAATATTTACGATTTTCGAAATATCTCATCAAAAATATCAAAACAACACATTTTTCTGATCTCGAAATTTCTACTTTTTAACTAATTGATAGCAGTAAGGTGTTTTTTTTTAATTTAAAGTTCAAGCCTCGATTTCTTTACTCAAGTATACTTCTTTTGAGTTGTTTAATTTTTCAATTTTCCACTGAAAATGTCTAATTCATTAACTTTTCATGTGGTGACACTAACTTTTAAATCCAGAAATGTTTAAAAATTTATAATTTCCCTAAGTGCAATTGTAGCTTTTCAAAAATGTAGTAAATTCTGTTTTTTCTTAAAAATTCACGATAAATTGATTTTATTTAGATTTTTAGTCTCTTTGCAGAAGCTTGCAAAAAACTTAAATTATTTCTTTTACATAAAAATTCGTCATAAAAATTATGATTTTTTCGAAAAACATTAAATTTTATTATTATTTTTTTTTTTTTTTGAAATTTGCATGACATTTTTTTCAGGCACTCGCCTCCCATGTCCTACAAAATGTCCAGAAAACATCTATGTCAAGTTGATGCTTGCGTGCTGGAACATTAACAGTCAGCTAAGGCCCAACTTTGCGATGCTCTGCAGTGACATTAGAAATTTGATGCTTGAATACTAAATATTGAAAAAAAAAAAAACAAAACAAAAAAAAAACGAAGAATCTTAAGATAAGTGATATATGCGTTTATAGATGTATCATCAAAGCATAGACTGTTTTTTACTGTCGCGTTCCTGCGAAAATGAATGTTTTTTTGTATAGCATGCATTCAAGAAAAGAAACTTATTAATTCGACGAAACATCTTGTTAGGTCGATGAAACTCACGACCAATTCATACGAGTTGTTTTTAATTATTTTTTTTTATTTTCTTGTTTTAAATTCGTGAGATGAATCTTGCCTCAAAGTTTTGAGGTTGCCTACTTTCTAGCCGTGAAAGATTTATGAAAGACTTAAATGTAAGATTACGAGATGTTTTATCAATTTTAGAGTGCAATAGTTGAGGATTATGAAATAATTTTTAGAATGTTTTATTGTTCAGTTTGCTAAGAATGCTTGTTTTAAGTATAATATTTTATTGTGTGAGGGGGTTTCATGTAATTTTTTTTGTTTCGGTACCTCTTTTATTAATTTTTTTTCCGTTTATCGATGAATCTTATTAGTTGCAGTTTTCGGAAGAAATTGTTTAGTATAGCTTAACTATTTGTCATTTAGAAATGCTTGAAAAAAACGCGTTGCATGGATTACAAGTGTTGAAAAAACGGTCGGGTGTGTAAAATTGACAATGATTTTGGATCTCAGAGTATTTTATAGATTTCATCGTTATACACAAAAAAATTTATTTTTGTAAAATTTTTGTTTTGTGGATCATATTCAATGTACTTAAATTTTTAATGCGAATAAAGCATTTTATACGAGTAATAATTTTTGATGTATTTTATTGAATACCCCATCTACATGAATAAAATGAATATTTCATAACTTTTGTTAAAACTTTTTGACGTCTCACATCTCGCAAATGAACAAGTTTTTAGTTAAATCCTTTATAAAGCATATTTTTAATGATTCAAAATACGAAAAAAAAAATCGATTTTTTGAAACTGCGAAAGTAGTATACCTTATTCGGCAAACTTATTACGTAACCCATAGTTTATGGTTTCAAATGAAAAAGCTAAGTTGTTCAATGCTTAAACATTTTTATTGACAATACTTTGTACATAATGGCAGAATTCGACCAGCACCGGTAAATCACAAATTCTTTATTACCATTGAAACCAAGTCCTATAACTGAATTTTTTAGACCTGAAACACACTCAAAATCTTATGAATAAACTAAAACCAGGGAAACTTGATTTTACAGCAAAATCAATCTTACAAACGGGGTATTATTTTAGTTTGTCAACGCAATTTTCGCACGCCTTGGTTTTTCAAGAGAGAAAATACCATCCTTAGCAAAGGTAGTAGACAATGCTACTATAAGTCATAACATCATGATAACGTAATAATTCAACCACATTTAAAACATTTTCCGCAATGAAAAATCATTCTCCGGATAAATATAACGATTTGTGACTTAATGCTGTTACATGTAATAGCATTGTAAGCAAACCACTTTTGGTAGAAATTTTCTCCCAATATCATATGATTCATTCGTAATTTTTTTTACAAAATATGCAAAATTATCAGTAAAAAAGTAGTGTAACGTACAATTGAAAAATTAAGAAACAACCTTAGACCATATACTACAGAACTGCGCTCTCACGATATATATGGTCTAAGGAAACAACACATATTTACATTACTATAAATTCAATTTTTACATGCCAATTTTGAAAATTTTGGTTAACACCCGCTATAGGCACACTTTTATACAATGTACATTGCGAAAGAAACTGCTGCACACAACAAGTCATATAAACGCAAACTTTCAACCATTATTTCGATCTAACAGTGTCAAAGATACCATCATTCAAAACGGGACGCACAACTTATTCTCAGAATATCACATGATTTCCTATAAAACAATATTTATTCAAATTGATACACACGGGACGATTCATCATCGTTATCTGATTACAAACAGTTCAACAAACGAATATGATGACCAAAGTTTACACTGCTTCTTCACAATGATTCATTATTTTTTTTTTTCATTGAAACTTTTCATCATGCTAATATCCGATTACACTATGTGACTAAAAATAGCCTTTTTTCGTCATATTGATCCTCACAGTATAAATCAATGGTAGATGACCCCAAAAACAAATCTATAATTTTTTATAATGTCTCACCATGACGTCACTCATTTTTCTTTAAAAAGTAATTTTTTTCATACCTAATCAATTTTTTTTGTGAGTACTGAAAATTTGGTAAAACAAGACGTGTGACATGACGTTAAAAGTGTAGGGGGGGGGGGTAAAAATTGTGTGACGTATTATGTGCATGGCCCTTCAAAGTACTTGAACTTTTGGAATTATAACGCCGTAATTCCAAAATTTAGGTAAATTATCACCCATGCAACAAAATCTATATTTATGAGAAGTTTTAAAAAATTTGTTGCCGATCGATTGTTGCTGCGAAGATCAGTATGATAAAAAAAAAAAAACAATTTTTTTGTCGCATAGTGTTATTCAAACTTACATTCCAAATAACAATTCCACTCTCAAATATTGTTATGGCGAACGTTCCACATAAAATTTTCAAAATATAAAAAGCTGAAGACGCTAACTGCCATGTCTTCAGAGAATAATAAAAGACATTACAAAATAAGTTTTGCTGCCTAAAAGATATAACTATCATTGATTTTTCGTAATCGCTTGTCAATACGAATTTAAACAAATAAAAAAAGTATGTGTAGTGTAGAAAAAAGTACATAATTTTTAAAAAAGCTCGAAAATGGTTTTTCTAATCATTTGGCACCCAGGAAAGAACAATCACAGTTTGTAAAAAATGAGTTTACAAATGAGTGTAATTAAAATTTGAAGGTGAATCAGGGTGATGAGAGAGCCTCGAGGTTTCCATTTTGCCTTCCTTTGTTTTTGCGAGTTCCATGAGTGCCATAGCTCCGAGCCATTTTTGATTGTCTTCTTGGGGTTTCAACAAAACTTCATCTTGACGAATATGCTCAACGATTACTTTAGCGTCGGCATTTTCTAGTAAATAGTTATTGTTGTTGCTGCAACTGCTGCTGCCAGAGTTTGCCAGCATCAAAACAGTAGGTCTCAATTCATTTTCATTGTGCATGATTGATGTCGCCGATTTTTCTTTGGAAACACAGTCTGTCAGGTCACATATTTTTTCAGGAGGGTAGGCGTATGTTCTGTCGTATTCTCGCATCAGGTGTCTTTGTTTCAAAGTATCTGTTGGATTCAACAAAAAAATGAATAATTGATGAATAAGTCATAATTTGTTTCATTAATGAAGAGTTTAGCAGTGTCTGAAAAAATTTCTTGGTATTTTTCCATAAATTAATCAACTTCTGCTGAGTTAAAAAGGTTTCATTTTGCCATAATTTACCTTGTGGCCACCTTCCTTTAATTTCAGAAGACTCACAAAGGTCCACTGAGGGCTTTTCGTTTTCCTGCACTTCGCCGAAAAATGGTTTTGCGAGCTGCTGCTGCTCCATGCAAATTTCCCTCAACCATCGCTTTTTTGGTTGCAATCGGTCGAGTGGCCTGCGCACTGGCGTCATTGGCATTTTTGCCACAGGTGGTTCCTCATCTTCTGAGGTCTGCAGAGGCAAGCAAGCTTCGTCGTCTTGACTCTCATCCTGACTTTCCTGACTTTCATATAACCTAAAATGATATTCAACATTACGTTATTATTTTTTTATCGTGCCTAACACATCGTGGCGTTAACAATCATAAAAACCTTTGATTTGGTTTGCGATCCAAATTTTCTTGCTCACTAGCGACGTCCATGTCCAGGCCTTTCCTGGACTTGACCCGTTTCTGACCCTCGACCCAGTTCTTCCATGATTTCTTGCCACGCTCACTTTTACTTGGAGTTTTATCTTCACGCTCCCGAGCCATTTTGTAACGTTCCAGCCATGATGTGACGTCATAAGGTACGTCGGTATTTTCAGAGACTGGCTTGAGAACGAAATCATCGGAGCGAATGAGGGTAGCGTGAGGGTGCTCTGGGCAGTGTCGGTTGGCATGGGTAAAGCGCATCTCGCAGCCAACTTCAGTGCACAAAAATGGTTTTTCACCAGTATGCAGACGCTGATGGGTTTTTAGCTGACCTGATTGAGTGAAAGCTTTTTGGCAGCCTGGATAATCGCAGGGATATGGTCGCTCTCCTGCAAAGTACAGAAAAATCTGGCTTCAATTTTTTTTGTGGTTTCTAATGAACAGTGGAGAAAATTTCCATGGCATTCATCTGTTACCTGGAACTAGGATTCGTACATTGAGGGAATTGTAATTTTTATATTTATTATTCACCATGGGAAGCCCTGTTTCACTTATAATAGCTGACTTATTATTTATTACACAGTTCAACACAAACAATTGCATGGGCTAATTTTTGCAAAAACGGATACTATTGGTCACTAATAAACCAGCCTTTAAAGATTTTTCAAAGTTTACATCGTTTATTCAAGTCATTAACAATCTAAATTAAAAATATTCAAATCGGATCTAAGCATCCTATTTTGAAAATACAAAATACTGTTTAGACGTACTCGACGAGAGGAATTTATTGTTAGTATTATTTTTGCTGAAAAATAAGTTTTTCAATGAGTGAAATTTTGCCAAAATATGATCGAGATCATTTCTTGGAAAGGTCTGTTTACCTTTCCGGTAGGGCTTTTCATTCGAGGCTGAGCGGGGCGAGAGATGAAAGGTGTTCGAGATGCCCCACCAAAAAGGTAAACAGATCTTTCTAGGAAATAATCTCAATTATATTTTGGTACAATTTCACTCATTGAAAAACTTGTCTTTCAGCAAAAATAATACTAACAATGAATTCCTCTCGTCGAGTACATCGAAGTAGTACTTTGTATTTTCAAAATAGGATGCTTAGATCCGATTTTAATGTTTTTTAATTAAGATTGTTAATAACTTGGACAAACGATGTAAACTTTAAAAAACCTTCTAAAGTTGGCTTATTAGTGACCAATAGCATCCGCTTTTGCAAAAATTAGCCCAGAAAATTTTAAAAAGTCTAATTTTGTTGAACTGTGTTATTGGTAAAGCAAGATTTGGAATAAGGATGGCGTGGAAAATTGAACTGTAGACCTTAATTTCATTTTAGATTTGTAGAGGCTTTGTGATGAATATTTCTGAAAATAAAGTAAATTTGTTTCTTTCAACCTCTAATTTATTGTATGTAGATCAAGATTTACACATTAAATGAAAAGGATGAAACTATTAATTTTTTGAAACCAAAACTTTAGATTCAAAAATATGTTAAAATTTTATTTGATTAGAAAGATGTATGGATTTTTTGTCAAACTGTTCAAAATCTTGATTAATGCAGATTATTCATTCACTTGTTGATAAGGTATTAAAATTATGAATTTTACGAGAAAATTTTTTTCGAGATACAGAAGATACTTGTAAATAGTATTTAATCATTTAAAAAATTCTTCAGGGCAGGTTACTTTTTTTTCAATTGCTGCATTCTAAATTTTCAAAATTAAGAATTTATTTTATAGTTTTGAAACTTATTGAAGAATAAAAAATGTTCACAAAGTTTACAACGTTGAAAAATAACACAAGAATTTTTTTTTTAGATTGACCATCAATGAATTAAAGCCTCAAAATAGCAAATTCAGCGAAGTCCCTAAAAATCGTGAACATCAAAAAATTTATTCAATCATTGACGATGAAATTCGTCGTTTTAAAAAAAAGTCGAACTTTAAAGATTCTTGTAGTAAAAATTTTCTTACAAAATTTTATTTCCTGTAGAAATGTTGAAAACAATTTTTTCATAAAAATTATAGTTCATAAGAAATGCACGAGTCTTAAATATTTTCTAAAAAAAAAAATTTTAAGTTTCTTATAAAAGTGTCACTGGTTTTTATGAAAAGTTTTTTCTTATTTGAATTTTTTAAGGTGACTTTATAGGGAATAGAATTCTTATAAGAAATTTCTGACTGTTATAAGAATTTCGTCATTTCTAATAAGAATCAAAATAACTAGTGTATAAACATGTTTCAAACATTCCTTGGTAGGGACTTCGTCGAATTTGTTTTTTCAAGTATTTTGATAAATCTCAGAAAAAAATTTGCGTATGATTTGTTAACGTTGTAAACTTTATGGACATGAATAAAAAAAACAATTAAGTCAAGTATTGTACTCACATTACTGTACATTCAATATCTTAATGTAATATTGTAATAATGTTATTATTTGAATTATTATTTTTTTTTTATATTTATTTATTCATTTGTTAATTCAAAAAAATCTACAAGGCAGCTTGGCCTTTTTTTTATTGCTGCATGCTGAATTTCAAAAATTAAAAATTCATTCTATAGTTCTTATATTTACTTAGGAATAAAAAGAACATATAGTAATGTAAAATATTGTACTCACATTAATGTTATTTCAATATCTTAATACACTATTATAATAACCTTATTGTTGTTTATATAATGAGTTCAATTAAACTAAAAAAATATCAATCTTCCACAGGTGAAAATGAGAGTAATATGAATTATTTCTCTGAAACTGTGAATTTGATTAAATTGTTTATAAAATTTAGAGATAATTTTGTATGTTTGAAAATTTCTATCTATAAATATTGATTTTACATATAAAAAATCGTAATTGTTGAATTGTTGTAAAATGAAAACTAATTAAAACTTGCGCTTGGGGGGGGGGAGGGTTCAAACCCCTCCCTCCAAAATTTTTTTTTGTTATTTAAGTAATCAAATTAGAGAGTTCGATGATTTTTTTTTAGAATTCAAAGGTTGAAAATTCTGAAAACCCCCTCCAAAATAATTTTCTGGATCCGCCCCTGAATTTAATAACATAAATAATTGAAATTATATCTTATCCTTGTCTTTGAAATTCGAATTTTTTTGTTACCTCTTTTGACGTCTAACTGATGAAAGAAAAGTTGTAATTCGATAAATAATTGATTTCGTTTTCAGTGTTAAAAACGATTACATTGACAGCTTCAATTTAAATACCAACCAAGATGGCGGTTAGCGGGACGCGAGTACCACGCGCTCGCTTATCTCGGTATTAATAACCTCCAAAACAACTACCGAAATGACTAAAAAAGCTGAAAAAAGCACAAAAGGTAGACGTGCGATTGCGCGATTCATACGTTTCGAACCATTCATAGTCTCGAGAACTATTGGAAATTCGTAAAACCGCAAATTAAAAAACCTTAATAACCAGCGACTAAAATACACAGCAATAAAAACAACTCCCTAAAATCACAACCCCTCATCACTCCCTTCCTTCCCTTTACCCGACTATTAGAAAATCTTTAGCGAATTTGAAATGAAATGGAAGAAAAGACGCCAAATAACTTTATATAATCGCCTTTTTCTATCTGTTTCTTGTTTTTCAACGCATTCCACATAAATCATATAGCAAATAAACTCAAAAAAAGATGGTCACACAAAAATTATTCACCTGTATGAGTACGCAGATGAGCCTGGAGACTTTTTTCCCTGGGGAACACGCGCTTACAGAAACTGCATTTGATGCTGCTCGGGGAAGTGCTACCTTGCATCATCAAGTTCGTAATCGCGTCTGCCCTGGGCCGGCCCCGACGATGGGATTTGAGGTTCCGAAAGCCATACTCGGGCGACGAGCACGAGCTCCCGGGGCTGAGATTCGCGTTGCGCGTCTCGTCGCTCCAGTTCCAGGGGCATATCACGTCGCTCTCCAGGATCTCGTTCGTGGATTCACGTTCGCGCTTTGGCGAGTTTACCTCCATTTTCGTCAACAGCGAACAACACGCACTATTATTTGAAATGCACCTTTTTCTCTTTAGGAAACCGGCTGACAATTATTTTGGCGCGAATTTAGATAAATTGTCCAGCGTTGGGGTTGTAAACAAAGCAAATAACTGCAAATAACCGCCAAACGTTGTGCATGAAGAAGAAGAACTAGAAACTTCTATTAGATGAAGAAAAGTGTGTACGGTGTGAAAAATGGAAAGCAGATGACGCTACTGTCAGTGTGGGCCTAGAGACCCTGGAATTCTAGGGAAACACGATTTGAATAGCTTTTGATATTCTTCGTATTATACATACGAATGAAGAAATGATTAAGAACGATTAAAGATAAATAAAAACTGTAATAATAAATAAATTTCATTATGATAATTATTAATTACTAATTTGATTTTATGGAATGAATAATTATTTATTCAACTCCCGCAAGGAATATGTAATTTCGGACCCCTGCTGAGAGTTAAAGAAATGATGAATTACTTGACTGTTGACGTGAAAGTTCTTCTTTTATGCTAAATCGTGGGAGAAGTACGTACTTCTCCCACGCTGTGATCAGCTGTGTCGATACAACATGGCGGCCCTACGTATCGATGTGGGTGAAGCGGGTATAG
>JAPYZL010184747.1:0-44556 GCA_030522825.1 Platygaster orseoliae
GCAGCGATTAGAGATTTTACAAGAATCAAAATTGAAATGTAATAATTTGTTTATGAAATTAAGTTCATTGAAAAACCAACTGGAAAAAGAAAGAGAAATTAATTTTCGGAAAGAAAAATAAATTACTGTAAGATAGGTTCGTCATTATTTTTCAAAATTTTTTACATTTTGGATTATTTACTTCCAATTGCACATATTTTTATCAACTTCTTTCAAAATAAATCGAGAATCGAAACACTGTTGCAGACAATAATTTTGTAATTTGGAGAAAAATTGCAAAACATGAACTTTTTAAACAAAATAACCCAACTTTTTTTCTGCAAGTAGTATTTTCAGTAATAAATTTAAAATATATCGATTGTACATTCTACATAAATCAGAATTTAAAAAAAAATCAAAAAATCATAATTCTCACGTTTCCCAAACATTCCTTTCCTAACGAAATTGTCGATTTACGATCTTTGAGGTGGGAGTTGTTGACTAAAACGATCGCGTACGTGTATGTTAATGCGAAGGTCTCGTTTTCGCACTGCGACGCAGTAGATGCTGAAGAAGCACGAGGAAAAATGAGCACGCCTTAGACCGGAACAATATCACTTTTCAAAGCTTACAGGATCGATTTCAAAACTCTCAAACTTGTCCTCTATTCATATGCTTCTGTCTCTTCGTAACGGTTTTTATCCTACGAAAATAAATAACCTGTCGGCAAATCACCAATTTCTTCCGATAACAAACCCAACCTTGGCCGAAGAATTTGCGCTATCAATACTGAGTCATTTTGTACATTCCACAATATATGTTATTGCATAAATTTTACGCTCTTTACCTGCATTTTTTACTTCATTACCTAAATAATAATTATTTTGAACAGAAGTATTTTGAAAAATTAACGGACTTATTAAAAATTCTATACAAATAATTGCCATTTTTCATTTTTCTGAATGTCAGTATATTGAGGAACTATAAAACGAAATTCCGAAAAAATTCGTGTCACAAATTTTAAAAGCTTTATTTTTGCATACTTCACCGTTTAAAGTCGTTACGTAAAGCAAAAATGTGGCCGCCTCTGTTCAGTTCGATGAAGACGGAAAAGGAAATTATTCCTTTTTTTCTCTATTTATTGTGCCATGATGACGAAGCTATTTATAAATCTGATACATCGATTTTCTGTAGAGAAACCTCTCTCAATCCGAATCATCTGTCCAGAATAGTCGCGATTCGCCAATCGAGACAAGTGTCATGTTGGGTATTATGTATATACTTTGAACCCGATCGCTTCAAGGAAACTGCACGTTTTTTGTTTGTTTTCCGCGTTTAACAATAAACATATCAGGTTTGAGTTGCAGAGAAAAATTTACTTGACATAATCTGACGTTGCAATATTATTAAATTTAATAATGATTGTTGAAATTTCGATTATTAATTTTCTTAGTTTTGGGGAGACCCGAAAATACGATGAAATTTCAGATAACTGATGAAACGACATTCATCATCACGTGCGTACGTGACTTGCTGATAAACTTATTGATCGCGCGCATCAAGAATCTTTTATGCCCACAATTATCAGATCAGAAAATACAATATGAATCCTGTGATACTTATCTTTGCTTCAATGCATAGTATACGCGATGAACAGAAGTACAATTATCCAGCGGATAACGCACTTCGTGCTATATGTTTCACACCTAGCAGCCTTGCGAAAATATCTCAATTTTCAAGATCAGTACAGTTTATCAGAAACTGCAACGAGTTTACGTTCTATTTCTGGTATATTATACGATATGAATTGCTTCAATCAAATCATATTAAAGTACTATTATTATATACAATAGAAATTAAAGTTATTGATTTCGTTAAATAAAATAAGTAAATAAATTTTTATTTGCCAGCTTGAAAGTGTTCTTAATTCCTTAAAAAAAAATTCCACCCCTTTTTTAAGTACTGGTCCTGAGCTCCTGTGAAAAAAAAAATTAAGAACACCAACTTCATACGTAATCAAAACAATTTTATCTCGACTCGTTATCGAATACAAGAATTCCCGTTTTACCAGTATCTCTCCCGCGGAGAGAGAATGAACGCGTCGAATTCCTGCGGCCAAGTGCGCTCGTGCTGCGCCCATTTTCAGTGTTTCGGATTCCTGCGGCTTGTCCAGTTCGTTTTTCTGTTTTCCTGACTCAAATTTGAAAATTTTCATTATATTTTTTGTTCTATTACTTAAACAGCACTATCATACACATCTTTGCACATTCATGGCAGCATCATTGATGCAGGAATTCTTTTTCGCAAAAAAATATTAGCTGAAATATTTAAATTCTCGCAGAATGAATGTGCAATTTTTAAGTGATGTAAAAAGTGTATTGATGTTTGTGATGTTGCTTTGATGATGCATTGATTACTGCATTATGATTAACCGAATGTGTTTTGTCATGTTGTAAACATTGAAGTATCATTGACGAATTTGACTGAATGTTAGAACTGCATCATTCTACATTCATTGCAATATCAAAACGTAACTTTAGTAAGATCAAACATGGTAACATCATTGATGCATCAACTCTTTTTGATGTTGCTTTAATGATGAATTGATTGATGATAAAGATATCATGAATCCAAATTTTCTGCAATAATTGAAAATATTTTTTGGAAATCCTGTTGCAGAATTTCTAAACTCAAGCAGAAAACGCGTTCTTTTGCTGTTTTTTTGTTTTGCAAAAACGAATAAAGTTTCTTGTGAAGAGGGTAGTGGAAAAATTTTTTTTCTAGTTTCAAAGAAAAATCATTGCAGCGTCATTCGTCTGCTAATAATTCGCAAAAATATCTTAAGTCAGTGGAAAAAATCCTGAAAGTGCGATTTGCTAATGTTTGAAAGTAAAGTGGAGCTTCCTTCCTCTTAAATTAAACAGTTTCCTGAATTTCTCTGTTTTGAGATTCTTAAAGACTTGTTTTTTTGAACTAACACTACACAGTGGAAATAAAATATCACGTGAAAAAATGTCGATTTTTCATATTCACACTGTGAAAGAAATCTAGTTCCTGTTACAATTAAATATTTTACTGTTGAATTATTTTACTTTTTGTCAGTTATTTATTTAATTTTTTTGTTAAATTTTACATTATCAAATTGTATAAGATTAGTAGATATTTGTTATAAAAACTCTAATACGAATTCCATGTTACTCTCTGCGATAAAATAAAATAATTATTACTAATTAAAAAAAAACATGGCTTTCCTAATATTTAAAACCATAAAGTTTTTTTTTGCTGTATTTTTGCACATATTTTCTATTATATTACAATGTTACTATAAATTGATGACATTGAAAAGTGTATTGCAGATTTGAAAATATTGCATGAATTTTTGTTAAATAATTTGTACAGTAATTTTTCATAGTGTACGAAAAATCTCTAGAAACATTAATAATAAATGGTTGAATAATAAAATTGATATTTTATTAGTAGTACCAAAATACAATTAATGTTTTGTGATTTGCATTCTGATAACTTCAATTTTTCTCATATTATCTATTAAAAACTGACATACATATAAAATTTCTTTCAAAGCATCATACTTAAAATAAAAAAAAGAAAAACCTGAAAATCTGAAATAAGCGTAATTTTCAATAAATGATATTCAAAAAGTGTATTGTAGATTTGAAAATATTATATGAATTTTTGGTAAATACTAATTTGTACAGTAATATTTCCTAGTGTACAAAAAATTACTAGAAACTTTAATAATAAATAATTGAATAATAAAATTGATGTTTTACTAGTACCAAAATACAATCAATGTTTTTTGACTTGCATTTTGATTACTTCAGTTTTTCCTGTATTATCTACTAAAATCTGACATACTTCTAAATTTCATTTGAAAGCATCATACTTAAAATACAAGAAAGAAAAACCTGAAAATCTGAAATGAACGTAATTTTCAATTAATGATATTCAAAAACTGTATTGTAGATTTGAAAATATTATATGAATTTTTGTTGAATACTCATTTGTACAGTAGTTTGTCCTAGTGTAAGAAAAATCACTAGAAACAATATTAAAAGGTAGAAAAATTGAAATTATATTTTATTAGTACCAAAATACAATTTATGATTTATAATTTGCATTCTGATAATTATAAAATGTAATTTTTCCTATATTATCTACTAAAAACTGACATCCTTCTGAGCTTTATTTTAAAGCATCATACTTAAAATACAAAAAAGAAAAACCTGAAAATCTGAAATGACGGTAATTTTCAAATATCGACATTCAAAAAGTGTATTGTAGATTTGAAAATATTATATAAATTTTTGCTGTAAACTCATTTGTACAGTAATTTTTCCTAGTGTACGAAAAATCACTAGAAACATTAATAATAAAAGGTAGAATAATTAAATTTATACTTTATTAGTACCAAAATACAATATATAATTAATAATTTTCATTTTAATAACTTCAATTTTCCCTATATTACCCTAGTAACTTGGAACCTTATAAAATCCTCATAAAATCCTTATAAAATCCGTATAAAATCTTTAGAAAATCCTCATAAAATCCTTATAAGGATTTTATAAAGTGTCCTTATAAAATCCTTATAAGTTAATGAAAATTTTATAAGGAATTTTAAAATTTTTAAGGATTACGAAATTTAATAAAATTTTTGCCTTATAAGGATTTTATAAGGTCACCTAATAAGGAATATTCATTTTTACAAGGATTTTATAAGGTTAACTTATCAAAAATGGGAAATTTATCTTGGAATTCAGATTTTTATGAGGATTTTATAAGGATGTTATAAGGTTTCAAGTTACTATGGTATCTATTAAAAACTGACATACTTCTAAACTTTCTTTTAAAGCATCATACTTGAAATACAAAAAAGAAAAACCTGAAAATCTGAAATGAAGGCAAGAATTTAAAAAATCATGATGTATGTATCCAATTAATTGCAATTTCACGTATAAAGTTTGGGCATATTAAAAAATTTCTTTAATCAATAATAAAAGTTAGAATAATAAATTGATATTTTACTAGTACCAAAATACAATTTATATTTTATAATTTTCGTTCTCATAACTAATTATTCTCATATTATCCATTAAAAACTGACATACTTAAATTTCCTTTCAAACCATCACTTAAAATACAAAAAAGAAAGACCTGAAAATCTGAAATGAAGGCAAGAATTCAAAAAATCATGAGGTGTGTATCCAATAAATTGCAATTACACGCATAAAGTTCAAACATATCTAAAAATTCCTTCTCCGAACATTCCTATAAATTATGCATTCTTTAAATTTCTAATCCACATACCTATAGTTTTCCAACACTCAGAATTTTGGGTTGAAACGAATATCTCGATTGATTCCAAGTATGTAAGCGTCTAAATGAAAGTATAAAAAATATGGGTGATAATTTATAAAGAATGCGAGTGTCTATTACGAGTGTGTGCGTGTGTGTGTGAATGTACGTGGCATGCGAAACTGGCGAAGGCCTTTAGAAAGTACGGCTCAGCTGCCAGGTCGTTGAGTCTGATACCTGGCATGCCGTTTCTTTACCTGTGTGCATTACCACAGGCTCGCCTTACGAGATTTGTCCCGTTGAAATTGATATCGATACAATTTCGCGATAATTTTATTATTCGACGAGAAAATGCCGTAATTGACATCACTGCAATATTTTATTTAATCAATCTCTTTCGTCTCATTGAACTCCAGCTATTCGAATGGCCAATAAAAGTGCCAATAAACCATTTGCGTTCCATAACGCCGTTTTCTTGATTTACACGACATTTACCGCGTTTTCTATTCTTCACACACTCCAACCTTTTTTTTTCATCTACCAGGAAAATTGTTATTAATTTTGACGGAGTTCCTTAGTAAATCTGATTTTTATGGAGGGTTTATTTATTTGCTGGAATTTTGAGACTAGGAAAATAATATGTTTTTTAACTCCTTCGAACTGAATCGTCGGATTGTGAAAAATGCATTGTGAACGTCTGTTAGGATAAAAAAAGAAAATCATCGAATACATCAGCTAATTGATAAAACCACGAACTCGCAACGCCGGAAATATTTAATTGGGTTCCAACTTTTTCTCGTATTAACGGTAGAAAATAAAATAATGGAATAATTACGGAGCGAGAGGATAATGAAGATGCGAATTAATTTGCGTGCCGGGAACTTCGATTCGCGCTGAGTGCTAAGAATGCACGCCAGTCCATTGGAAACTTGGGAATAAATTTGAATTCAATCGTCATAAGGATTGACGAAACTCTTAAATAACGGAAAATTTTCTTACCGAGCTATTTCGACCTACGTTAAGGTTATTTTAGCACTTGAAAGGAATTAAAGTTAATCATAAATTCTGTTTCGTTTTTTTTTTACTGAAAAAATAATACAGTAATTATACTTTTTGCTAGATATTTATTGCAGTTTTTGTAAAATTGTCGAATGATGTTGTAGTATTACAATACATTATCTACTAAAATCTTGTATGAATTTGAGTTAATTCATTTAATTTATTTGATTTAATTATTTACAATTTACAAATTTATTACAATTTCTTTACATTAATAACTATTTACAAAATTTTATTACATTTAAATTGTACATTGTACTTTCTTGTCGGGCAACACATGACAAGAAATTCGGCGCCTTACTTTTCCCGAAAAATCAGGGGCGTGGAGACAAATACACACATTACTCCAATGGCATAACGCTAGGATACTTGAGGGCCCGGATCGAAGAACGGGATACGCGCTCGGCCAGTAGGCAGGGGAGGGGATGACACGCTGAAGCGCCAGGCTTTCCGAAGCCCAAAATTCTGGGTAGACAAAATCTCAATAAACTAAATTCGTCGTAACTCAGTTAATTAACAATCGTATACATGAAGTTTTGACACAAGCTTCCTCTTGCTATAGCGATGCAATTAAGATATGAATTTTTGTTAAACAAAGTTATTAACTATCGATAAATAAATAATTAATATGTTTCGATGTTTCTGTTGATTTTACTTAAAAAAATGACAAAAATAATGAAATAGTTGTTCATTAGGTTTCTGAAGATATTGTAGAAATTGTTTCCGCGTGTCACAATACTTTATTTCATATTTCACTATACACGAATATTAAATACTGTATACTATTACAGTAAAAATTACAATTTATATAGAAAAATTTGCATTCGATAAATTAAAAATTTTCCTGGCTTACATTTTCTAATATATAAAATAAAAATGACAAAATTCACAATAATATTGTTAATTTTGCAATATTCCATTAGTTTTTACCATATACATAACAGAAAGTACTAAATTTTTTTCTTATTGTTCAAGTACCATAGGAAATGACCAAAATAATAATTTTTCAAAGGAACAGAGACGAGAGTAATGTAAAATTATACTCATTTTTTCCCTGTCGTCATCGCAGGCGTTTTAAAGTCGGAAAGCGTGGGACACTGTTTCGCATTCTCATGTGCCCACGACGCGTACGCGTGTCCCACATTCTTCTAATATTTAACGCGCAAGATATCGCGAAAATCGCAGGTGCCGCGCTCGGCGACGATTTTGTTGTACGCGAGAGATAAAGTCACGCTAGTGCAGTGATTTCAACGCTTCGACGCTTTCATTCCTCCTCGAATCATTTCAATTTACTTACGTTTCATGGGAACAAATTATTCTATTGACGATGATTTTTTTACCTCGTAAAAAAGGATTAATTAAAATTATAATGGTGTGCAATTAGAAATTAATAAAAACAATTATTATGCAATTTATGAAATAAAATGTATGTATGTGTATATATATATATAGATGTAGATATATATATATAGATATAGATATCTTCAGTCAAAAAAATGCATCTCTGAAAATTGTAAAAATTGTGAAATTTGAGTACGAGCCAACTGGTTGAAGTAACAACTGTAATTAAAAAATTTTTAATGTAAAATTAAGAATGAATTTATTATTAATAAATTAAAATAAAGAGAAAAACATGAAATTATTAGTTTTTTTGGCTCCGAAACAGTTATTCGGAAATTTTCATAGTTTTCCATACAAAAACATCCTCAGAAAACTAAAAAAAAACTATATCCTTAAAATAGCTTTTATTAATTATCATTTCCAAGGTCACCCTTCACATCGCTTTCTCCAAAATAATAATTAATGACTTGTGGTTAAAGTTTTAGCTTTTAAACATTCAGAAATTTGTTCAACAGCCTTTTCGATTCCTTCGATCACTTTCGCTTCATCGTAAAAACGCGCGTTTTTGCACCTTTCACGAGGTGACCTCAAGAAGATTCTAATTGCTGCAGTTGGCCAAGATTTTCTTTTCAAGGTTTCTCGTTGGTATTATGCAACTTTATGGAAAATTGTTATAATATAATGTGATAACAAATCTTTGAATTTAACTTCCCAGGAACACTTTTTTATAAGAATTTTGACAAATAGAACTTGTTTTGTTGACAAAATTGTCATTCATTAGACAGCACTATTTGGAACAAAAAAAAAGAAGTTTATTATACTAAGAAAAGTATTTAGTATTTTTTATGCATTTATGGTATAAAATACTAGGAGATTGTAACTTTTACAACATTATTGCAAGTTTTGTAATTTTTATTTTACTTATTACCAGTGCAACCGAAAATATTTACGATAAAATGCAAATTATTTATTTATTTGTGCATGAAGAAACAGGGAAATATTTATGATAGGCAAGAAATATTTATGATCATATGCAAGCAAATTTTATGTTTTTTGTACATTTGTTTATACTTCCGGCTCCTAATAAAATTTGTTGCAGAAAATGATCACATGTTTCGCTAAGTTCTCTTCGACTTCTAATTCGAATAGTATAATGTTTCAATTGATTATTTATCATGAAATGTAAACAGATTATAAATCTGTAAATATTTGATATGTCGAATAATTTCTCGGTAATTTTCAAACTGCAAATCAAGGAAAATGAAATAAATTGAATTAAATTAAAGAAAAAAAAAATCGAAATCAAATTCAAATTAATTTCATCTTCAATTTAATTTTTTAAAATTCAATTCGCTTTTTTTTGAATTTGTTATTTGATTTTTTTATTTTTCATTTTCAATTTTCAATTGCATTCGCAATTAATTGAATGAAAATGAAAGAAAAATAAAATGGCAAAACATACATAAGAAATGAAAAAAAATTGTTGAAAATATTTGGGATTAAAAATGAAAAACTTTAAAATATTTACGAAAAATCTAAAAGTGGCGAAATATTTTTGTACCGCTGAAAACTGCTAAAATATTTATTTAAATAAGTATTTTTGGTTGCCCTATTTATGACAATGTTGTTTAGTGGAAATTACTACAAATTACTATATGTATGCCACTTTTTAAATAGATAAATTAATTGAATTGAGTTGAACAAAAATTGAATTATTTGATTAATTGTTTTAAGTTTAGTAAGTTGATTTAATATTTTCCGACATTTTTAAGAACTCAAAGTAACATTTTCGAAAATTGTGAATGTTTCAAAAAGAATCTTTAGATTTCGAACAAGTTTAATTATTTATTCTATTCTAATAATTTACTCCAGTTACAACAAAATTTCAGAAATATGAAAAAAGTTACATTTTTATATATTTTTTCTTTTACATAGTTTTATAATTTTAAATCATTCTAAACTACTCATTATTTTACAATAGAATTTTCAAAGCATGAGGGAAACACTTCCAAATTTTTTAATAATTTTTAGGAATAGTAGTAAATAATGTAAGGAACGTTTTTAAAAACAGTTATGATAGTCTTAAAAAGGATCTAAACATTTCGATCAGTTTCCAATTTTCGATGCTATTGCAAAAATTTACTCTTGTTTCAAAATTTGTATTTCTTATATTTCTAAAAATTTCCAAATATACATAAAGTTAAATTTTCAAATAATTTTCAATATTTCCGAAAAAATTCTACAAAAACACTGAAAATTTTCGGAAAAAATTCATCTGAATCTCAACGCACTTACTTATTCCACGCGCCTTTTAGACCTGTTTTGCCGGCTCTGTTTGAAATGATCATAATCTCAAACCAGCATAATGACCTAAGGTTATAAAATAATCTTGTAAAAATTCATTATTTCTACAGTTTGAATAAATATTAATGTATTAAATATGAGTAGTTGCAACTTTACTTGAAGAATAGTTAAAAACTGTTAACGAAATTTCGTGTGATTCAGTCTAAAAAAATGGAACACTACTGTAAATATTTTTTCAAGTAGCAAAATTCTGTGTAACATTTATGATCATAGTTACTAGGATAAAAATCAATTAAAACGAAAAAAAGTGCCACACAGTTAGTGGAGTTTTAAATGATAAATACAAGTATTTTTTTCATGTTTGATTTACGATTAAAGATTCTAAAGATTTTTGTTATTTTGTAATTTTTTTGAAAATCATATATGTATATAAAGATTTCACGTATAATTTTCTTGTATTTATGGTATTTTTCATACAGTTTTATTTAATTCCGATTTTATTTTTATAACTATGTTTATGATTGTCATTATTTGGGTTTTATTCAAAAATTCATGACTTTTTCAAAAACAGACAAAACATAATAAAAGTAATGAATTTCAAACTGACAATGAAAATGGAGAAAAACACATGTATTTTCAATCTAAAACTTCAAAAGCTCTACCAAAAACTGTAAAAAATTATTTTAATCGATTTTTCTCCCAGTAACTCTGGTCATAAATATATTATAGACATTTGTTTTCGGGTAGTTGATAAATAACTGTACAAATAATGACATCGCCAATGGCACCTGCGCCGCTGCGTGACTTTGTTTGCTCGACTCGTTGAGAACCGATTGCAAAACGATCCGGTAGTAATTGTCACGCGACGCTTTCAAGAACCTTCGAGCGATAGAAAATCACTGCGTTTCCACTGAATCATTATTTCGCGAAAATTAAATGTACAAATCACACGTTCAGAGAACTTAGCATTGCGGTAAACGACATCAAAATTGCACGATACGTTTGTTCACGACTTCATTTCGTGCATGCCAAACTTCTAGTAATTTTAAGTTCTAACAAGAATTTTCTTATTTTTTCAAAAAACAGACATGATCTATAAAAATAGTTATAACTGAAATTAAGTTGCAAATTTTCGTCCTTGAAGCAAGTACCTTTTTTCTTTGCAATTAATCCCACTTCAATACGCATTCAACTTTCGCTCCACGGACATATATCATTTCGCAGCCGCCATTTATCCAAATTTCTTCAACGTATGTAAGAGAAGGGGAAAAAAATAAAAACAAACACGAAATTCATAAAGTGTATTTACGTTATCGCAGCCTCGTCAATTTTGCAAAGCGCTGCAAAGAGATTTATTTTCCGAGGGAACATAAATAACTCGCCTGAAGAGATCGTTAAGATTGTATAATTTTTCCTGGACTTTCATGTAGCCGATGTAATTTGACGACTTCGTACAATGTGGCGGTCATACGGATAGATGCTGCAGCATAAAGCCTGAAACGCTAATAATTAAATGCGTCCAATAAAGCTGGCTACAGCTCGAAACCCTGGAATCTTCGGCATTCCATTGCACGTAGTACGTATATACGTGGAATGTCATACCGTCTCATTTGTATGTTTCGACATGCTTGAGAAAGGTTGGGAAAGTTAATTAGAAAAAACGAGTCCCGGTAAAGTCCCCCGAACAATCGTCGGAAATTACGCTCTCGCAAATGCTTTCGTTGCTCTCGAATTTTCAGCCTCGTGATTTTTCTGAGAAGATGGTTTTATTGTCACTTATCGAGTTTTCCACGCAGAAGTTATGTTGAGTTTTACAAATCAGTGGGAGAAGGAAATACAATTCTGATTTTTAATTGGTGAGATAAGTCGTGGGTTTTTTGCTTTGTGATTTTTTACTTGTTACGTGTCCATCCCGGTTGTGAAAATCCAGATGAAAACTCCAATTGATCATGGCCAATTGGAAATTTCAATGCAGTTAGCCGGTCAGTTGATCAAATGGTGTTTTTAAATGAAATTTCCAATGGAAACACTAATAAAAAAACTCCATTTGGAAAGTCCACCTGGAAACTCCAATTAAAAACTCTATTTGGTCATGGCCAATTGGAAATTCCGATGGAGTTAGCCAACCCGTTTATCAAATGGAGTTTCCAGAGTTTCCAATTGGAAACTTCTTAAAAAAACTCTATTTTGTCATGGCCAATTGGGAATTCCGATGGAGTTAGCCAACCAATTTATCAAATGGAGTTTCCAAACAGAGATTTCAATTGGAAACTTCTTAAAAAAAAACTTTATTTGGCCATGGCCAATTGGATTCCAATGGAGTTAGCCGACAAATTTATCAAATGATGTTTCTAAATGAAGTTTCCAATAGAAACATTAATAAGAAACTCTATTTTGAAAGTCCACCCTGAAACTCCAATTAAAAACTCTGTTTGGTCATGGCCAATTGGAAATTTCGTTGGAGTTAGCCAACCAATTTATCAAATAGAGTTTCTAAACAGAGTTCCCAATTGAAAACTCCTTTTCAAAAACCCTATTTGGTCATGGCCAATTGGAAATTCCGATGGAGTTAGCCAACCAATTTATCAAACAGAGATTCCAATTGGAAACTTCATTAAAAAAAACTCTATTTGGCCATGGCCAATTGGAAATTCCAATGGAGTTAGCCAACCGATTTCTTAAATGGTTTTTCCAAACAGAGTTTCCAATTCGAAACTCCTTTAAAAAAACTCTGTTTGGTCATGGCCAATTGGAAATTCCGATGGAGTTAAACCAATTTATCAAACAGAGATTCCAATTGGAAACTCCTTTAAAAAAACTATTTGGTCATGGCCAATTGGAAACTCCAATACAGTTAGCCGATCAATTCATCAAATGATATTTCTAAATGAAGTTTCCAATAAAAACACTAATCAAAAACTCTTTTTGGAAAGCCCACCTGGAAACTCCAATTAAAAACGCTATTCGGTCATGGCCAATTGGAAATTTCGTTGGAGTTAGCCAACCAATTCATCAAACAGAGATTCCACTTGGTAACTCCTTAAAAAAAACTCTATTTGGTCATGGCCAATTGGAAATACCAATGGAGTTCGTCCACAAATTTATCAAACGATGTTTTTAAATGAAGTTTCCAATGGAAACATCAATAAAAAAACTCGATCTTGAAAGTCCACCTAGAAAATCCAATTAAAAACTCTGTTTGGTCTAAGCCAAGTGGAAAATTTCGATAGAGTTAGCCAACCAATTTATCAAATAGAGTTTCTAAACAGAGTTCCAAATTGAAAACTCCTTTGAAAAAACTCTATTTGGTCATGGCCAATTGGAAATTCCGATGGAGTTAGCGAACCAATGTATAAAATCAATGGAGTTTCGAAACAGTTTCCAATTGGAAATTCCTTAAAAAAACTCTATTTGGTCATGGCCAATTGAAAATTCCAATGGAGTTAGCCGACCAATTTATGAAATGATGTTTCTAAATAAAGTTCCAATAAAAACACTAATAAAAAAACTCCATTCGAAAGTCCACCTGGAAACTCCAATTAAAAACTCTATTTTGTCATGGTCAATTGGAAATTCAGATGGAGTTAGCCAACCAATTTTTCAAATGGAGTTTCCAAACAGTTTCCAATTGGAGATTCCTTTAAAAAAACTCTATTTGGTCATGGCCAATTGGAAATTTCGATGAAGTTAATCAATCAATTTATCAAATAGAGTTTCCAATTGGAAACTCCAATTGAAAACTTCATTTAAAAACACGATCCAATAAATTGGCCACCTAATTTCAAGGAAATTACCAATTGCCTATGACCAATTGGAGTTTCCATCTGGATTTTTGCAGCAAACATATATATTTTTAACTAGTGTTAAAAACCGGTGATTTTATTTATGATAATCGGACTGAAAATTCCTGTTTTCACGGATTTTGTGACCACTGATTCGTCAATGAAATCTCACTGATTTAGATTTCAAGTTTGTTTGCAGATGGGGTTTCCAATTGAAAACTCCTCTTGATAAATTAGCCACGACCAATTAGAGTTTCCATCTGGATTTTTGCAGCAAACATATATATTTTTAACTAGTATTGAAAACCGTTGATTTTATTTATAATAATTGGACTGAAAATCCCTGTTTTCAAGAATTTAGCGAGCACCGATTCATCAGTGATTTGAATTTTAAGTGTGTTTGCCAGTTGAAAACTCCTCTTAATAAATTGGCCATGGCCAATTGGAGTTTCCATCTGGATTTTTACAGCAAACATATTTTTGTAACTAGTGTTGAAAACCAGTGACTTTATTGATAATAATCGCACTGAAAATCCCTGTTTTCACGGATTTAGCGAGCACTGATTTGGATTTCAAGTGTGCGAGCAAACGGAATCTTCTTCATTCTCGCTCGCGCTACGAGCGATGCATCAAAGCCTTTTTGCGGACGCCACGCCTCGCATTTCTGCATAATCACGACTGTTGTTCTTCTTCTATTTCACCACTCTAGCTTTTATGCTGCCTCTGATCTTTTGCCAATGCATACATACAGTGCTTACCCGCTTCCTCAGTCCCTCCACAGCCTCTTTCCTTTTTCGATCTCGGTTACATGCTCGGCGGCGCACTGATATCTGGTCCAACTGGACTGGATCATTTGCAACCCCTCGAGAAATTCCGAACAAATCAAATTTACCCTGTACATTTCTTCATGATTTCGCCATGCTTGAAAGGCATTCACCAATTGTGAATTTTCAATCATACAATGATATTTCAAAATTTTATGGTTATATTGGTATTTTTTCAAAGTTGTCTTAAACTTTTAGAATTTTTTTTTTTAAGTGTTAAGAATGTTAAAAAAGTGTTAAGAACAGAGGAGTATACTGATTAGGAAAAGTACTGATTTTTTGACTTCTGAATAGTTCAGTTTTTATTTATTTATTTATTTATTTATTTATTTTTTACCATTTAATACTGAGTTTTTTATATTACAATTTACATTTTGCATGGCTATCCAATACGCAATGTTTTTTTTATTCACTTGTTACTCTTCTGGACAAATGATTCCTTTTTTTTACTTGCCCTTATTCGATGAACAATCGCGCATAAATTATCGTCGTATTCTTTCATTCGAAATCTCGAATTCACCGCCACATTCGTTCGGCCAATGAAGTGCTTCAGAAGGCACAAATCTGTAATTTACGAAATTGCACCTTGCATTAATGCAACATTCTCGTCGTCGTTTAAACGCCTGTGAAAAGCAAAACGATCCATGCATTACGTGGTTCGTGTTCGACATTATCACGATACCATACGCACTAATATCGTTTATGTTACAAGCTCTTCGTCGTTTGCAAATATGCACAGCTCTTTTACCGAAGAATTCACAACCGTTTTTTCATTAAACATAAAAACTTTTAAAATACTGCAATAAAAAAGTAAAATACTTTAATTAAAAAACTTTTTCGGATTAAAAAACTCGAAAACTCAACTTTAATCAGTAATATTAATCGATCCTCCGGAATCAATAATGAAAATTCAGCAATACGGCATATTTTTTAATTTTTTTTTTATTAAACCCAAGTATTCAATCTGTTTTTTTCACAACATTTTTAAACATATTTCACTTTTTTGATTTATTTATATTTTATTTCTATGTTTCTTGATAGGAAAATTTGTGATTTCCAGCCTGTGGAAGAATGTGCTCTATTTTTGGTGACTTTTTGCGTGAAAAAAGGAGTAATTGAAACTAAACACGCGCACCCGCGGCCCACATAAAAATAACATAATTTACTCGTCTGCACTTATCTCTCGCCAAAGCCAATTATCCCTGATCAAGACGCCAGAGTGGTATTGCTTTACCATAAAAAGCCGCATGTCGCGCGAGTTTGCGCGGTATGCAGTTTTGCCTCCGATAAATTCGAAGGTCGCGCGTTTTTTGCCCTTCTTCAGAATCTATTATAAAAGCTTACCAACAGGAATTTACGAAAGAAACATTTTCGAACATTTCAGATCTCTTTTCAAGCAATCGTAGAAAATATTGTTATATTTTTAGCAGTATTTTAAAAAAACTTCACTTTGCACCCTCTTCAACCATTTTCAAGTTTGTCCTTGAACTTCAAGGTCATTCTTCCATGAAGCAATAACTTGAAAATCTAAGGTGAGTTTGATCAAACTAAATGCAGCCTGATTTTTTTAAGTATCCTCTTAAAATTTCGAAATAAAAACCCTGAAAACATTCCCGAAAGTTTATAATTATTAAATAATCTTCAAAATCGTAAAATTTCAACCTTGAAAACAGAAGACTTTATATAGTGTAAACATAGTGAACTGAGATTTTTTTTGTTTTTATAAATACTCACGTATATTAGATTTAACAAATTGTTAAACATATTGGCGCAACGTTAACTGTAAAAATGAAAATTTGTAAAAAAACAAACGCTTAAAGTGAAAATTGATAAAACATTAATTGTTACGAGTAACAGTGACAATTGACTGTTTTAATAAGCGGTTCATAACAATCATCGATAGTGAGAAAAATATTGAAAAAAAAGTTCAGAATTGAAAAATAAAAGATAACATTAGCTACACAACTTTTCTAATTAAATAGAATATTTAATAAAATACAAAAAAAAATGAAACATTTAAGTTTACACAAGATGCAATTTTTAATTTATAATTAATATGTAAATTGCCATGTTTTATTTAAATAAAAATTTATTGGTTTAAATAAGCGGTTCATGATGATCATCGATAGTAAAATATATTTAAACAAAATTTTTAAAATTTTAAAATGAAAGATAACTTATTATAAAACTTTTCTAATTAAACAGGATGTTTAATAAAATACGAAAATAAACAATTAAATATTATTAAAAAAAATATTCAAATTTATTCAAGACGCAATTTTTAATTTGTAAAAAATATATAAATTTCCATATTTTATTTTAAAACAAATTTATTGATTTAAATGAGCGGTTCATGACAATCATCGGTAGTGAAAAAATATTTAAACAAAATTTTCAAAATCATAAAATAGAATGTTACACATGATAAAACTTTTCTAATGAAATAAAAAATTTTCAATAAAATAAAATAGTTAAAATAAAATAAAATATTCAACAACAATACATATTTTAAATTTACACAAGACGCAATTTCGGTATAGACATTTGAGTAATTCAAGGCGTCTCAATTTTGAAAAATTAAGGAGAGCCATATAAGTTGCTTCCATATTTTTATTTTTCAATATACTTTAACATTATTATAATGTGTAATATATTATAATATATCTCTCTCATTTTATCAAGTTAAAGATGATAGTTTGAGTATGTTAATGGTAGAAATTTAATAATAACGAAAAAAATTCCGTATTTTTGGCTTCTGAGCAAAAATTTTATATTCTCCTAAAAAATCCGTATATCTAGAATTTTCGGGGACATGTCCAAAAAAATTTCCCTGAATTTCCAAATTGAAAACAAACAATATTTTGTTTACCATCTCTCATACTTGAAGAAATTAATATTTATCAGTATTTAATAAATGTTATTGAATGATTTATAACTGTTTTTTACTTTTACCTGGAAAATAAGTGAAAAACCTATGTTTTTTAAAAATTTTTGTCCGTTTATTAAACGTTTGGAACTTGAAGTACATTCCAAAAAAAGAATGATAAATAATTGATACCTGAAAAATGGAGAAGCTTCTGAGCCAAAAAATTCGTATCTCCTTTTTTTATTTCAATAAGTAAAAAGATTCATAAATTTCTTTCGCAGAATTTTAAATTGCAAACTTTGTTGCATGGGTGTTTTAGTTTTAATTAGAATTTATTGTTCAATTAATAATCATTTATTAATTATTGTATATTATATACACAGTAACATATTATTTTTAATTATAAATAATAACTATAATTCAATTAATTTTGATCGACAAAAAAATCATAATAAATAATTCTTAAGGTACGAATTACACTGAGAGAAGAATCAAGTACTTTTTACTAAAAAATATAGTAATAGAAGATCGAGATGAAATATAGTAAATTTTACTATATACAGTATTTTATTTAATAACTTTTTTATTTGAAAAAATACGATATACATAAATAAATCATCCAATAATTACTAACTACTGTTTTTCACTCAAACCTGGAAAAGAAGTGGAAAACCCATGTTTTTTTAATTTTTTCTTATTAATTAAACGTTTGGAACTTGAGGCACATTCCGAAATAATAGTGATAGTTGATACCTGAAAAATGGAAAAGCTCCTGAGTAGCCAAAAAATTTGTATTCTCCTGAAAAATCCCTATATGTATTTAGAATTTTTAGAGACACGTAAGAAAAAATATTGTGCCTACCATCTCTCATACTTGTAGAAATGAATATTTATTGGTATTTAATAAATATTATCTAATGATTATTAACTGTTTTCCACTTTAACCTGGAAAAGAAGTGAAAATTTTTTAAATTTTTATCTATTTATTAAACGTTTGGAACTTGAGGCACATTCCGAAATAAGAATGATAGTTGATACCTGAAAAATGGGGAAGTTCCGATCTCGAGTGTTTTATGACAAGAGTACGTAGCGGGGCGGTATACGAAAGGAAGAAGAGAAATATAAGGAGATAAGGACGTAGGGGGGTGGGAGAGGGGGGGGAGGTAGAAGTTTTGCGAGCAAGGATGTGAACCAGCTCACCTTGGTGGCCGTGGTATGCGCCCATTGGCGTCGTTCGCACGGGCGCGAGAACCCCCTTTTGCACGGTAGCGCAAATCGCTCTGTTTTCATAATAAATTATCAACCTCTCGCCACGTGACAGTTCGTTGAAACGCCGCCGGCGTCATTTTATGCCCGTTTTCCCCCCGCGACGATTTCGCGACGCGGCGCAAATTCCAAGAGCGTTTAGCGTGACCTTGAAGGTGCATTTATACACTTTCCGAAGCGTAACAATTGCGCGATCTGTGCAAGGATAAGGGAACCCCGCGAGCGCCATTTTTTTTGCTCCCACCACATCGCGATCGTTCATTATGTAAGGGTTCCCCGAGAATGCCTTGGAAAAGTGGAGAACGCTAAGGGGGTTACCTAAATTGAAAAATATGTGTCGAAATGAAACTTGGGGTTTGAATCTGTTTTTTTATTTTGTAAGTCGATGTTTTGTTTTATTTATGATCAAATATCAAAACAATTTTTCTCAATCCGAAAATACTTAAAATAAATAAGTAGCAAAGCCTCCAAAAACTCAAAAATTTAATTTCCAAAATCCCAGTGAACCTGTGAGCTAACAGTGCGCTAACAGTGCGCTAACTTTTGAGCTAACAGTGAGCTAACATTGAGCTCATTTTCTCCGCCCTAAGTCGAGCTCACTGTTAGTTCAATGTTAGCTCACCGTTAGCTCAAAAGTTAGCTCACTGTTAGCTCACAGGTTCACTGGGTTAAATTTTGTGGAAAATATCACACAATGCCTTAACTGTGGATCGAGATGGATTTTTCACTTGATAATCCAGTTTTCCAGGCAGTACATGCGATTCGTTTTCGGTTTAATGATTTTCCACAGTATAAATATTTCAAACATATTTTCAAAGTAGCTGATTAATCGTTTGTTTGAATAGTATAATGAGAGAAGTTTATGATGATCATTTTTCCAATATCTCTACGTACACACCGCTGGCCACGGTGATAGAGTGTCGGATTTCTAATCTGGCGAGTCTTTGCACGTACGGGTTTGAATTCTGATGCGGAAATTTTTTTGTTTTTTTGTTTTTTTGTTTTGCCTAATTATGCTGAAAAATGCTCAAAACTAATTGTAATTCTTAATTTTTGGTGTTGGAAATCCAATAACGTGGAAAAAAATTGTCAATTCGTTTAATCCAGTGAACCTGTGAGCTAACAGTAAGCTAACATTGAGCTAACATTGAACTCACAGTGAGCACGACTGAGGGCGGAGAAAATGAGCTCAATGTTAGCTCACCGTTAGCTCAAAAGTTAGCTCACTGTTAGCTCACTATTAGCTCACAGGTTCACTGGGAACCTAGAAGATATTGTATTCAACAACTTGGCATTTTCGAAAATATGCAACTTGAAATTAATAGTATAATTAATAACTGCATACAACGCAATGCTGTATTAAAATTTGAGAAAGTCCGTAAGAAAACTCTACACTAAGAAAACGTAGAATCAGGCAATGAAAAACTCGTAAATATTGTCCTCAAAAACATCCGCGTTGAGGTAACATTTCGCGAGAATCAAGCTTATGCAATAACTCGATCGGGCAAAGTTTTATTGAAGATTATTCTGCAATGCACGAAAGGCGAGCTGGGTATAAATTGAAGAGAAAATTGTGACGAATAATAATGTACAAGAGATTCCTGAGTCATGTTAATTTACGAAACAAGGTTTTTATAACAGGTTCTTCTTTTTTCGTTTTTTATTGGGCGTAAGATATGAGTCGTTTTTTAAATAGACAGGAAACTGCAACTGCGCAGAATGAAATATCTATCGGAACATTGACAACAATCGATGAAGGATGGTTAACGATTGGAATTGCTTTTGTGTTTTGTGCCATTTTTTATCGTCTCTGTTCTTCATTTTTTTTTATCGCCATTCATCCTTTTGAGCTATTGTTGACTGGTAAACGTTATGTAATGTCTAATGCAAAAGTTAATAGTTACGACCGGATTTCGTCGTGAGTTAATCGTTTTTGTAACGCATAATGATATATGTAACCAAAAGATTGTTTGAAAACAACTTTAAAAAAAAACTTATAATCCAAATTGTAAACTTATAATTGTTGTTGCACCCACCACAAATGAGATTATGTCTACACCATTAAAATAGTTGTGGCAAACGTTACTATTTACGAGGTTGTGACAACCGTATTGTTTTTTCGTTGTGAAACAAATTTTCTCATCACCAACGATTCGCGAAATATTAGCTATTTAGTACTGTCGTCAAGAGTTTATCAATCAATCGAGTCTCGTAAACCTCATAATCCCGCTGACACGAGGAATCTTAATAACTGATTTTACACAAACGCTTCGTTGTGCGTTTTGCGCGTTCGTTAAAACCGCGTACCTTCATTTCGCGAGATTAAAAATTACATGCACATGCGATTTGCCATTAAAAAGAAACTCTCTCCCTATAATTAATCCCAATCGAATCATCATTTTAATTGCGATTAATAAGCTTTTTATTTCACCCGCGGGCACGCGAACTCGAGCGGTCGTTGAAGTTGTGCAAAAGAGTGCGAAGTCGTGAGTACACGGTGTAAGATGGTGGAAGGAATGCGTTTCCTTCCGGTCGATTCTTAGGCCAAACATGGCCTTGTGAAGAGCTTCCTGTCGGCTGTAGTAAAATAATACGATTGGTGCGAGTCGCATATTGCTACTCGTTATTGTACATGATGAAAAAAAAATGAGTTGATTGAACTAAAAACAACTGGATTAGTAAGAGGAACTACTTTGAATTAGTTATGTTTCTAGGAAACTTGCTATTTATGTAGTTAAAGGAAGTATCTCTATATGAATGTGATATTTATAATATCAATGATAACGAATATGATATTTTTTCTTGTGAGGTTATTTGAAGTCGAAAGTATACTCTGACCATTCAAACAACTTGGAAGAATTAAAACAACGAATTCACGATGAAATTTCAAGAATTACCCCAGATATGACGAAAAAAGTAATCGAAAATTGGATTCCCGCTTGAAATTGTGTGGAGCCACAGACGGTCATCATTTGTCAGATGTTGTATTTCATAAATAACATTGATTAAATTTTCTACCTTCTGTAATTTTTTCACATTTTTTTACTGATTACGTAACGATTTATTCAAAGTATAAATCGTCAAAACATTACTGGTCACCCTGTAATTAAAAAAATTCACTAATGTAGACCCATATACTTCACCATTAGCAAATTAGCATACATAAGAAGTTTTACAAAGTGGAACTTCTTATGTCCTACCATGGATAGTAGGATCCTCGCGGCCAGAACCATCTTAGCTCCTCTACTCAATACTTCGTGAAAGTAGGTCGAGTTTCATCTTTTTATTTCTGATAAATATTTCAAAATAAATTTTAAAAACTTAATTTTTCAAATCATTTGAAAAAGAAAATAATTCATAAAAAATGCCCTTTTTTTCTATTTATTCAAATCAATAACTTTAAGTTGTTAAGATAATGTTATTTGTATAGATAAAAAAATATTTATAAGAAATATAAAAAGAATACAATACATAAGAAGTTTCACAAAATGGAACTTCTAATGCCCTACCATAGATAGTGAGACCTCAGGGTCCAGAACCAGCTTAGCTCCCCTACTCAATACTTCGTAAAAATAAGTCGAATTTCATCTTTTTGTTTCTCGATGATTTTTCTTCCGACATTTCAGTTAATTGATTTCTGATAAATATAAAAAAAAATTTTTTTTAACTTTATCTTTTTATTATTTAAAAAAGAAAATAATTTATAAACTTACCTTTTTTGTTTTCTATTCAATAAAATCAATAACTTTCAGTTGTTAAGATAATGTTATTTTTATAGATAAAAAAATATTTATAAGAAATATAAAAAAGAATATAATAAATAAGAAGTTTCACAATGTGGAACTTCTTATGTCCTACCATAAATAGTAGGACCCTCGGGGCCAGAACCAGCTTAGCTCCTCTACTCAATACTTCGTAAAAATAAGTCGAGTGTCATCTTTTTGTTTCTTCATGATTCTTCTTCCGAAATTTCAGTTAATTTATTTCTGATAAATATTTTGAAATAAATTTTAAAAGCTCTATCTTTTAAATCATTTGAAAAAGATAATAATTCATAAAATGACCTTTTTGGTTTTCAATTTATTTAAATCAATAACTTTAAGTTGCTAAGGTAAATGTTATTTCTATACATAAGAAAATATTTAACATCCACGTAATTTTACTTTTCATAAATTAATAACTTTTTAAATTTTTTCAAATTCAATAAAATTTCATGACAAAGTTTTTCATTTATTTTAAACAAATCTTCACGTTGGGTTAGTCTTTTTTTTATTGCTGTTTAATACAATTTTTGAATTTCAATTTTTCTCAATATTTTAATATTGATTTAAGAATAAACTCTGATATAAATACATTCTGAATGAAATAAAATTTCACTACAAATTTTTTCAAGTATTTTAAAAAAATCTTCAAGTCAGGTTAGTCTTTTTTTTATTGCTGTGTTCTAAATTTTTTAAAATAAAAACTTATTTTATTCACAATTTGCCAAAAATCGAATATTTGGACGTGAATTTTTAGCCAACTACGAATAAAATATCGTATTGCGAGTTTTAGAAATTGCTTCTTTTGACGAAACGATTACAACCCTCGGCTTCACCTCGGGCTGCAACCTATCGTTTCGTCATAACAGGCATTTCCAAAACTCGCAATAATATACTATTTTATTTTTGATAATAATTTAAGAACAAACTCTGATATAAATACATCCCGAATTAAATAAAATTTCACTACAAAGTTTTTCATTTATTCTAAACAAATTTTCAAGTCAAGTTACTCTTTTTTAATTGCTGTATTCTAAATTTTTGAAATAAAAAATTTTTTTTTATATATTTTGTAGTTATTTAGGAATAAAACTCGATATAAATACATTCTGAATATAAAATCTGATAATACAAATTATTCTGAATAAATCTGATTCGTTGGCTGATACACAATTTGACTTTGATTGTGCTATGAATGATACATCATAAATTATCCATTACAATCCCTCCAATAGGAATATGCAAAGATGCATAAATTATTGTTACATCTTGTTGTCGCAAACATGAATGATCGAAAAATGTGTCTATCACTTGCTATCAGAGTAATGATTGCAGAATTATTGATGCATCAACTCAAGCTTTTTTTTAAAAAATTGACTCAAATCTATAAATAGCTCAAATCTATAAATTCTGGCATAATAAATCTGCAATGTTTGAGTGATATTCAAAGATGCATTGATTGTAACATCATTTCACAATTCAGAATCAAGTTTATGATGTTGATTTGATGACGCTTTCATGCATCAAACAGATCAACGCCTTTGCTGGCTCAAAAAATGCTCATTGAAAGCACACTCACAAGTTAATCGACGTTATTTTCTCATTCTCTGATTGATACACGATTTGACTTTGATTGCGCAATGAATGATACATCATAGATTAACCATTAAAATCCCATAAATAAATAATTGATACATCTTCTTGTCGCAAACATGAATGACCAAAAAATGTGTCAATCATTTACTATTTTGGAAAGAATCGGATGATATGAGCAATTTAAAAAGAACGGTGCTTATGGTGTTACAGGAAAGCATCTCGTGCTGGTGACGGATCCCGAAATAGTAGAAGATGCGTACGCTTTCGACAACCCCTGCTTCAAAGACGCGACACCTGCGGTCGGCAGGAGCCTGGAAAGGCCCGTATCCTCGCTGTCCTCGACGCCAACGAAAGATAACACCCGGTGGTCCAGCCCCTGGTCGACCCTTGGCCTCGCTACTGCCAACAGAAAAGACAAGAGGAGAACACTCGACGATTCTTGCGTCGGGGTAGGTTACAATAATTAAATTTTTGTTGTTTTTACACCGTCAAAACTAGTAAAACTTTTTTATCCGAAGACGAGCGTTGCAATCTACAGATTCCACCGAAAACTTACGATTTACATTCAAATGTCGCAATGTAAGAAATAAATCTCCGCGTAATCGGCGCTTAAGTGACAGCGTCACGATTTTTTTTAAACTTGGCTTTTACGCCGGGAAAAAATTGCGCCAATTATGAATAATTATGCAAGAGAGGTGAGTAAGCGAGTCGACGAGCCCACGCGTTGTTTAGAGCCTCCTCGATTGCGCATCGAACGTACTACGTACTGTGGTCAATGTTTGTCCGGCACGTGACAATGGTTTTGCTTTGTGTCATTAGCCCAAGGCCGCGAGAATTAGCGTGGTGAGCCTGCGAAGTCGCGATTTCACGGGTCTCGGATTCAACGTCTGTGGCAACATGAGGGAAGGCATCTTCGTCAAGGATTTACTCCATCGTGGTCCTGCCTCCGAGTCTGGTCTCATACATCCAGGTCAGTTTTACTTTTCGTCTTGAAAATAGTATATTTCTTTACTAGTGTGAATAAGCATTACCGACCATTTTTCCGAATCCCTTTTCCCGAACAGCCTTTTTCCCGAAAGGTCTTTTTTCGAACAGCCATGTTCCCGAAAAACCATTTTCCCGAACGGTCTTTTTCCCGAATCCGTTTTCCCGAAGGGTTTTTAATTTTCTCGAACGGGAAATTTTCCTATCAGCCTAATGTATAGAAATGCCGTGGTTACGCATTTACGATTTTAAAATTTCAAAATTGTAATAAAAATTTTTAAGTAATAAATAAAATTTTTAAATCATATTTTTAAATTAATTAAAAATAAAATTTTAAATGAAAATTTTTTAATTTTGAAATAAAATAAAATTTACAATTTTGAAATTTAGAACTTGTACATGACTCTTTTTTTTGAAGACTCTTCTTATGAAATTCATAAATGTAGAGAATTAAAATAAAAGTGAAATTCCAACCGAAATTCGTATATTAATACTTTCGGAAAAATTATCGTATATTATAAAATGGACATTCGGGAAATAATACGTCGGAATAATGATATTTCGGGAAAATGGTTATTCGGGAAAATGACCGTTCGGGAACTTGGATTCGATAAAATGACCGGGAATCGTGAAAAAGTTTTTTTTAATGAATCTGAGAGTTGCAGTTGTAATCAAATGAGTTGAAAAAATTGTTCCACATTAGTCAACGACTACATTTTATTCAACAATGTGTGGAATTGCCAGTTTTGCATCATACGAGCGTGTAGAAAAGTGGCCTTTTCCACACGGCGTTGGATAAAATTTCTTATCATTACATGCGAAAATAAAATGTGTTACAAGAATGAATTATAAAAAAACAAACTTAAAAAAATGCATCATAACAATTTAATAAATAAACCATAAAATGAGTAGAAATGATGTAACATGCAAGGAAAAAAATATTTGGTTCCAGCAACCAAATTTTTCTAGTAAATTATGGACCAACCAAAGTTTTGTCATTTCAACTACAGTTTTCGTTATGAAAATTTTATATTGATAGTCATAATGAAAACTTTGGTTGGTCCATGATTTACTAAATGAATGGTTGCTGGAACCAAAGATTTCTTTCGATGTGTAAGTGCTGAAATCTAGAATCAATGTTTTTTTAAACGAATTTTTATAGTTTATGAAAATTTGAAATAGAGAATTCTACTAACTGAAGAATAACAATAATCCTGGCTTCAAAAGAATTTTCTATACAACGAAATTATGATCATGTTTGGCTAGGAAAACGTAGAAAATTTATACCTGGAAAATTGTTTTGACCTGGTGAATTGTAGAAAAAAATTAGAATCAATGAAAATGCTAAAAATCTGAAAAATCTTGAACTCTGAAGCATCGAATTATACGAATTCTGAAGAAATATTAAAAGTGGTAACATTTTATTGAAAAATTTTTTGTTGAAAAATCTGAAAAAATACTTACAATCTATCAAACTTTCAATAACGCGACAAAATCTTTGAAAAACTTGAAGAAAGTAAAATACAAGAATTTCATGATATATGAAAAATCAATATGAAAACAAGTTTCATAAAAATATAAAAATGACTGAAAAAGGATCGAAATTGAGGATGTTCGATACCGCATTGTGTCCCTTTCTCGCTTATTATAGCTGTCGTTTAGCGAGAGAGAGAAGCCAATAGTATCGAACATCCCTAATCGAAATTCAAATTATAGTGTATGAATTACTTAAAATCAATGTAATCTTTTAAAATGCTCAATATTTATTAAAATACGAAAAATCGTTAAAATTTCATAAATTCTGAAAAATTACAAAAATTAACAGAAATCTGTAAAGCGATCGACGGAAATGCTAGAAATTTTTAAAAATAACAGAAAATACTAAAAAATGTAAAAACTTTTATATACTTTGCGAAAATTCTTGAAATCTGTTATTTTAATGTTTTCAAATATCTATGAAAATATCCAAATTCGTTAGAACTTTCATTTCTAGAGTATCGAATTCAAATAAGCTAAATAGTGATCCATAATAATAACAGAAAATTTTTCAAATTGTATGAATAACAAAAAAATAAGAAAAAAAAAACTAAAAATTCTCGGAATCTGTAGAAAAGATACTGTTGCATAAAAAATTAATTCAAATAGATAAAAACAAAAAGTTTTTTATAAATTTTTTTTTCAGTTTTGACAGTTTTCATAACTTTCAAATTCTATTTTTCTACTTTAAAATACAATTATGGCCGTTTTAGAGGTCGTTTTTTCACAAACTTGACAGTTACGGCAGTTTGAAACAGTTTGAGAAATCATTACAGTTTTAAAATTTTAAAATAACTGTTTTTTGTTAGCTTTGATGATTTTAACAGCTTAGAAAGTTATGACAACAGTCAATGGTTCTGTTTTTTTTTACAATTTGTAACGTTTTTTAACAGTTTTTAACAGTTTAAAACGGATTAAAGAGTTTTGACATTTCAGACACAGTTTTGACAGATATCAGTAAAATAAAACTGCCTCTAATTTTTGCAGTTATATTCTATTATTTGAAACCATCTCAAATGTTTATGAAATTTCGACATTTTGTTTCAAAATCCTAAAAAATCTGTCATTAAAATTAAATAATAAGAAATATTCAAGTGGCTAAATGGTTTACTCACCAATATCCTCAAAATTTTTGAAACTTCAAATTATTCCAATAAAACACTACATATAGAAAGTACATTATCCAGAAAAAATGAAAGGCAATTCAAATAGTGCAGAAATAATTAAAAATTTATGAACTAAAGACTGAAAAGAAGTGGGAATATTTCGTGACAATGAACGTTTATGGTGTAATTACGTTAAACAAGTCGTAACGTTAAATTATCGCTTTCCCTTTAATTGGAGAAGAGCGTTGGAGCGTTACTCGACGTGCCAAGATCACCCATATACCTAGTTTCTAGTTTCTCGGCTTTGGAGAAATTTCATCTGTTGCGCTAAAAATGGCCATCAGTTCGAGGAAAAAACTCGTCATTGGAGGAGATGGTGAAAAACCTGTACTTACACAGAAAAAATGACAGTCTAAATAGCACATATTAGCGAGTGTGAGATGAAATCGAGGAGACAAAATCTACATTCTATAGTCGAGAATTTTCGTCTCATACGTTTCCATTGACGAGAATTCTTAAGAGAAATCAATCATGTTAAATTTCTTGTTTTATAGTTTTTTCTGTAATTAGTTTTTGTTGTAATTTTTATTCCATAGTTCAATGTAATTTAAAAAATCGCAAGAAATGAAAAAAATACTCAGAAACGCAATAACTACTGTAATAACGTCCCTATTGACGCGCATAACTAACGTATCTCAGTTGAACCATTTACACACACACATGGGGTTTTCTTGTATTGGTGAAGGTTGAAGAATATATTCCGAACGATCTGTTAAGGACACAACACTTTTTATTGAAAGTTCCCTTCGATTCTATCAGAACTATAACAACTACTAAATAACGAAGAACTTTTTGAGAAACCTTCAATTTTTCATCTTCCTAATGTTTTTTGCAAATTATTTGCAGGAGACCGGATTTTGAGCGTGAAAATCAGTTTCCGTAACATGGTATTCGAGGACGCCCTGACAATCCTGAGTTATGCCTCGCCTTACGACGTCGAACTCGAAGTAGAAAATGGCGGTAGTGGCTCAAAGCCAACGACCATGTTAAAAAAAACCGTCGGCCCGAGCCCAACGCGAATCTGCCATCCCTTGTACAGAAGCCAGTCGATCCCGGAACTCTCTTCGAAACCCCACAAAAACTCGACGAAAAGATTGTTCGCCGCGGACCCCAACGAATCCGCGGGCTCCGCTTCCTCCTCCGTCAACAACTCGACCTCGAAATCCCACAAATCCACGAGCCCCGTGGGTCACGAAAAAGACCAGCCGAAAACGAGCCAACACTACAAATTCGGCATCAAAGTACTGCCGGCTTTGGACGGAACCGTCCATAGGATCGAGAAGCAAAACGATTTCAATACAAACCTCGAGCGAAGGAACTCGAAAAAAGTGGAGAAAACCCGAACAGTCGAGGAGCCCCTGAAAGCTACGGAGAAGAGCCAGCAAAGGGAGAACTCGTCGAAATCGCTGGACGAAATCATGCCCGCAGAAATTCCGCAAGTCCCGGACGTGATAATACCTTCGGAGGTCCCGACCGAAGTGCACAATGCGGCGGTAGCAGCGCGCCGGAACCGGAAGAACAGTCCCGAACTCTTGTGCATGGAAGGCCAGTCTATGACAGACAGTCCGGAAACGAAGAGTCCTCAAAAAAGCAAGAGAAAAGCTCCAGCGCCGCCAAAGGTCAATGTTGAGGTTCAGGAGATGCTGCCGAAGAAGAGGGAAGTCGAGGAGGACAAAATGGCGGAGCCTTCGAGATGGAGGGAGAGGAGGTTGCAGAGGATGACATCGGAAAGCGACACTGACAGCGAGGTTCAGAACAGCTTCATGACGATCGAGCTGAACTCGGCAGACATCACGATTCATCACACTCCGGTTCCAGAAGTCGAAGATCCCGAGGACGATGTTTACAGGAAGGCAGCGAGTCTCGGGGACTTGTCGAGGTTCGAAAACAAGGCCTGCGCGACTTTGGAAAGGGCCCAGAGCCTGGACATGACGGACGCGAGTCTTAAGAAGAGGAAAGCTCCTGTACCTCCGGAGGATATTACGGAATCGACGGAGGATTTAACGAGGTTGGATGACATGGAGGCCATGAATGACAGGAGGAAGTTGAAAAAGTCGAGTGAGTGGGGGACCTTGCAGGATGCCATTTGGACGGGGAAAGGAGACGAGGCAGATGAGGCTGAGGCCTGTGCAGGGGGTTTGGGAAGATCGAAGTCAGCGCAGGAAATAAAGGTGATCTTTTTTATATATTCGTAAAATTGCATACAGTAATATGTATATAGGTTAAGAAGATGTTTAGTGAAGTCATACTAAATTCAGTTTGAAATTTTACTATTTAGTTGGGAAACGACGAAACCGAAAAAAGCAACGTTTCTGACGAATCCAGCGTTGAACTGTTCAACCTGCCTTTAAGCAAACGACTGAGCGAGAAATTCCTCGCCAGTGAAAGGATATTTGACGTCAACCAGGATAATTCTCTGGCGAGGATCATCAACAACGGAAGAGTCGTCAAAAGTCCAACTCCTGAACAAGTCGAACTCGATTTTCGACAAGTCCATCTCTTGCAGAATGAATCGAGCGAGGAAGGAAGCAAAAACCAAGTCAACTTGGTAAGTCTAACCAACCTATTCCATAAATCTCAATACGATACTTCAGGTCATTGAAATGATTCCATTTCTTAGGAAAAAAATGAAGCCAAGGAAGAAGCTTTCGAAAAAGCTCGACGTTTTCTTGACGATCCTGATGAGGAAGACGCCGAGCTTGAAGAGCCTGAAATAGATTATTCAAGTCGAGAGGAAGTTGTGGAGAAACCTTTAACAAAGGTCGTTGTTAATTATTCGTGTCCATGTTGCGATATGAAACTTGGAAGGCATCACGAACATTGCAATCGAAAACTTGTAGATGATGATCGCAACGCTGAGGCGAATGTTTTGGATGATGTAGAAAACTCGAATAAAATTGAAGGTAAGACTTTCAAACGTCGAAGGACGTTTCAAACGTCGAAATTTTTGAAATTTAAAAAAATGCGGCACATTGGTAAAAAGTATTTTGAAAATCTTAGCAAAATAATACAGATTATTTCAACCCGGAAAACCGAATACCTCCAGATTCAACCCAGATTGGATGCAAGATTTTGATAGGCTTCGATCAATTTTTGATCTGATCTACGACCGCATAGTGCTTCAAATTTTGACCCAGATTTTTGGAACCAAAGTTCCAGACTGGATCAATTTCTGCTCAAAATTTTTGAATAACAATTTTTACTTCATCCTATCAAATATAGATCAAATAATAATAACAAATTTTGTTGCGTCTTTTTAGATGTTTTAAACGCTGTTATAATTTAGTTTCAAAGTTTTCGAGAAACTCAACAATTTTAGACATTTTCAAAATTTTAAGATTTCGAACAATTTCGCCAATTTTTAAGTCTAGGAGGATTTTGATAATTGACTAAGTTTTTAGAAACTCGGAAATTATCAGAAGAACATTTGAAATTGCGGAGGTTTGAAAAAATTCTTGAAATAAACAGTATTCTTATGATTCTGAAAATTACGAAAATTTTATGAATTCTTCACATATTTTCAACGTTGCGGAATTTTCAACGATGTGAAGAATTTGCAAAGTTCAGAGGAAATATTATGAACTTTTTGTGATTTCTCAGAATTTAGAGAATTTCAAACATTTCGAAATTTTCGTGAATTTCAGAGATTTCTATAATTTTCAAAAAGTGTGAGAAGTTATATTTATGGTTATCGGAATTTTGAAAGTTTTATGAATGTCTTTAACTGTTCAAGAGTCGATGATTTCAAACATTGTAAAATTTTCAACAATTTTTCAAATTATAAAAGCTTGTACTAATTTAAATATTTTCGAAGTCTAAAAATAAAACACATTTTTTGAATTTCGATAATTTACAAATTTTCGTACATTTCAGAGATTTTAAGAGTCTGAAGAATTTTAAAAAATTGTAATGTTCATGATTATTGAAATTTCGAAAATTTTACGAATTTCTCAAACTTTGAGAAAGTTGATGATTTCGAACGTAATAAGATTTTTAACAATTCTGTGAATTTCAAAAGTTTAGAGTATCTTAAAAATTCTTAACTTTAACGAATTTTCATAAATTTCAAAGATTTGTAAAAGTTTCGAAAACTCTAAAAATTTATGATATTTGTTATTATAGAAATTTTAGAAGTTGTACTAATTTCTTAAATTTTGAGAAAGTTGATAATTTTGAACATTTTCAGATTTTTATAACAACTTTGAGAACTTTAAGAGTTTGGAGTATTCTCAACATTTTAAAAGGATAAAGAATTTCAATAATTTTTAGAGTGTCAAAAATTAGTAAATTGTTATGAATATAACATTTTTCAAAGTTTCTAAAACTCTGAAAATGTATGATATTTACGATTATTGACATTTCGAAAGTTTTACGGATTCTACAATTTTGAAAAGGTTGATAATTTCGAACATTTATAAGATTTTTAACAATTTAGCAAATTTCAAGAGTTGAAAGTATCTTAAAAATTTTGGAAATCTATAAAATTTTGACAATTTTTAGAACGTCAAAAATTTACGAATTTTCATAAATTTCAAAGATTTGTAAAAGTTTCGGGAACTCTAAAAATTCATGATATTTATGATCATAAAAATTTGAGAAGTTTTACTAATTTCTTAAATTTTTAGAAAGTTGATAATTTTTAACATTTTCAGATTTTCAACAACTTTGAGAATTTTGAGAATTTGGAGTATTCTCAACATTTTAAAAGTCTATAGAATTTTGACAATTCTTATAGTGTCAAAAATTCGTAAATTTTCATGAATATCACATTTTTCAAAGTTTCTTAAACTCTGAAAATTTATGATATTTACGATTATTGACGTTTCGAAAGTTTTACGGATTGTACTACAATTTTGAAAAAGTTGTTAATTTTGAACATTGTAAGATTTTTAACAATTTTGCAAATTTTGAAAGTTTACAGTATTCAAAACATTTTGAAAGTCCAGAAAACTTTGACAATTTCTAGAACTTCACAAATTTCGAAAACTTCAGAAATTTAAAACAGTTTCAAAGATCCTAAGAATTTGGAAAGTTTTCATTAATAATTCTCTAATAAAGTTACAATTTTCAAACTTGTTGAAATTTCTGAAACGAAATTTCCGGCTACGTCCTTGATCTCAGACTTTTTCACAGTCAAAAAGTTCAAGTTGGAAAATCCATCCTCGCAAGTCTACCTGCACCAGAGCAATCCAACTTCGACGACAATCCAAGTTAAAGACGCGAGTTTCTCGGACAACGGGATCGATCTGAAATCATCTCTGACGCCTAGAGTCGATTCGGAAAAAATCGAGGAGGACAGAAACAGCACGCACTTCGCCAAGAGGATATTTAGTGGTTCTTCCCAAGGACCCTCGGAGGACGAGGATGCTGACGATGGATACGAGTTCGGCTCGATAAGCAAAAAGAGCGTCTCCTCGAGCGGAGAACGTTACAACGTGAGCAACGTCAGCGTCTCCAGCGGAGAAAACAGCGAAGACAGCGGTTTGGTCCGGGAATCGAGCGACTCGGAAACGAGGCCGCCATTACCTAGCACTCCTATGCCGAATCTGGTAAGTAAAGTCTCTGTAAAGGAAAGTCTGGGTTGTGACAATTTAAAAAATTTTTATTTTCTACATTATTCAAGCCAAACATTGATAACTAAAATTTCCTCGAAGAAAAATTCTCCTAAAATAAAGATTATTGTTATTTTGGAGTCAGAAAAATTATTGTTCAATAACTCTTCAATATTTGTGAATAATTATAATAATGGTGAAGAGGAGAGGGGGATTCTAAATGTTTGTGACTAAGTGTGACATAAGTTTTTATGAGTATCTTTTGTTTTGAATAAAATAATGAATACTCATACATTTTTTTCTATGCAAAATAGGGGAGTGCTCAGAGCATGACGTACATCACAGAAATCAAGGTCTCAACAGGCCCTGAAAAGGTCACGGAAGTTGAAGGGGAAGTCAAGGATGCGGTGACCTTGAACGGGAAATCGGGGAAAAAACCCCCGGTACCGCCGCGACGCTCGGACCATCAGCACAAGGTCAAAGAGGACGTCCACGAGAGGCAGGTCGTTTACGTGTCCGAGTTTAAGAGCATGCCTAAGGAAGCGCAGTCTCCGGTAAGTAAGATATAGATATTTATTTAACACCGTGTGAAAAAGGCCACTTTTCCACACATTGTTGAATAAAATATAGTTCTTGACTGGTGTGGAACAATTTTTTTAACTCATCTGGAACTTAACAGTGTCTTAAAAAGTACCTTAACATGTGTCTTACAAAGTGTCTTGACTTGTGTCTTAAGCAGTGTCTTATGTTCCTTGACATGTGCCTACAAAGTGTCTTGATATGCCTCGACATGCGTTGTTAGGTTGATTAGGTTAGGTTAGGTTAGATAATTCATTTAAAAAAAACTTTTCCACACTAGTAAAGAAATATACCATTATTCAACGCCGTATGGAAAAGACCACTTTTCTACACGCTAGGGGGATGCAAAACAGGCATTTTCACACATTGTTGAATAAAATATAGTCCTTGACTGGTGTGGAACAATATTTTTAACGAATCTGATTACAACGCTCAGATTTATTAAAAAATACTTTTTTCCCATGCATGCGTAGAAATGGCCACTTTATTTACATGAAACGCGGGAACAAAATCCCCTTTCTGGGGTACTCGCAAATAAGCGGGAGAAATCATTCTTCCCTAGGGAAAAGAATGATTTCTCCCGTTAATTCACGAATACCCCATAAAGGAGATTTCGTTCCTGCGAATCCTGCGTTCCATCCAAACGAAAGGGACACTTCTACACATGCATGGAAAAAATATTGTATGCCACACGAGACAAAAAGAATGATTCCAAATTCCAATCAGTGCACTTGCGCACTCGCTTCGCTCGTGCCCAACTTTGCACTCGTTAGAATCATCCTTTTTCTCCCTTGTAGCATAAATATCTATTTCCACACTAGTGAAGAAATATACTATTATGCTACAAGGGAGAAAAAGGATGTTTCCAAAGAGTGATAAGTTGTACATAAACGAAGCTAGTTTGAAAATGCATGAATAGGAATTTAAAGAATTTCAGGAACATGCAAATCGTTTAAGCAACATGTTATAAAATATGAAACCCATAATCAAAAAAAAAATTAAACTTTCAGTTTTTGAGTCTAGAAAATTTCGAAATTCTGAAGTGCTAAATTCTGGATTCAAAATGGACATTTTTCCAAAATTAATCGTAATTATTGGAATTTTTCAATTTCTGAAATATTTCGTGAACCCAGACTTTAGAAATTCAGTTTTTTCTTGTAATTTTTGTTCGTAAAATTTTTGAAATTCGTAGCTATTCGTGATTTCGGAAATTCTCTAAAATACTTAAATTTAGAATCATTTCCGAAAAATTTTCTAGTTGATTATTCCCAACAATCAAAAATTCGAAATTTTTTACAATTTGCAATCGAAAACTTTCTAGAATTAACAACTTAAAATTTATTACCAATATTTAGAAATGCTTACTCAATTACTGTAATTGCATTTCGAACCCCAACTATTTTTTCCATTTTTAAATCTTGAATTCTCGAATTTTACTTTCGAAATTCTGAATTTTTAAATTTCTCGAAAAAGCGAAATTCTAAGCTGTATTAGAAATACTTGCCATTTTCCTAAATATTTCTTATTAGAAATTTAAAATTGAAAATTCCGAAAGTTCTTGAGGTTTTGAATATTTAGGAATCTTACAATCGAAATTTCTCGCAATTAGCATAATCGAAAATTCACTTAAATTCCAAATTTGAAAGTTTTTTTTATTAATGTCCAGAAATGCTTTCACAATTACTATCATTACATTCAGAATCTTAAAAAATTTTCAATTTTTGAATTAATTCTCGAATTTTACTCTCGAAAGTCTGAAAAGTTCAAAATTTCTCAAATAATCTAAATTCTAAGCTTTATTAGAAATACATGCTATTTGCCTGAATATTTCATATTGGACATTTGAAACTGAGAATTTCGAAAATTTCTGAGGTTTTGAATGTTTCAGAATCCCAAAATCGAAATTTTTCGCAATCAGCATAATCGAAAATTCGCTGAAGTTCAAAACTTAAAAATTTCTAATTAATGTCTAAAAATGCTTTATTAATTAATATCGTTGCATTTCAAATCCTGAAAATTTTTTCAGTTTTTCAATCTCGAATTCCCGAATTTTATTTTCAGAAGTCTGAACTTCAAAATTTCTCAAAATAGTTTAATTCTAAGCTGTATTAAAAATACTTGTTATTTTCTTAAACATTTCTTATTGGAAATTTACAACTATGAATTCCGAAAAATTCTGAGGTTTTAAATATTTGGGAATCCCAAAATCAAAATTTTGGAATTTTTCGCAATTAGCATAATCGAAAACTCGCTGAAATTGAAAACTTGAAAATTTCTTTCTAGTGTTTAAAAATGCTCTCTCAATTACTATTATTACATTTAGAATCTCTATAATTTTTCAATTTTTCAGTCTCGAATTCGCGAATTTTTATTCTCAAAAGTCTGAACTTCAAAATTTCTCAAAATAGTTTAATTCTAACCTGTACCAGAAATACTTGCCATTTTCCTAAATATTCCTTATTGAAAATTCAAAACTGTAAATTCCGAAAACTCTTTAGGTTTTGAATATTTGGGAATGTTAGAATCTGAACTTCAACTTCTCAAAGTATGCAAAACTTTATTAGGTTTTATACCGTCAAAATATAGAATTACCAAAACAAATTCTTCATTCTTTTACGCATGTACGTTACTCAACAGTATACAAAAAAACCTTTTGGAAATCCGATTACGTTTTCACAGGGAGAAAAAGACAAAAGCACTTCCGTAAACCAGAAATTCGAGCACTGGACGTTTATAAACGAGAACAAAGACCAGCATCCTTGGGGCAACGGATCCAGTTCTTTGCAGCCCATCACGAACATCGTCTTGTCTTCAGGCGACGAAAAAATAGTCCGCAAATAATTCACTTCAACCTTTCAATTTTTTACGAGAATTGCGAAAATCAAATAACATTCAATGTACAGAAAATTTCATCCGAAAGTCGACTGTTTATGAAGAATACAAGAAAAAATTGTCACCGAAAAAATCGCAATAGTTGATGTCGTTTTAGAAGGAGAATTTTTCGTATGTGCCATAAGACTTAAATTTTGGTATGGCAAATCGTGTGTAAATGACTAAATTTTAGGGAAATCATGGTCGAAGAGAAGTGCAAAATAATCGCCCATTTTTAGCGTTATTGCGTGTTGTTAATGGGATCAAATAAAAAATATATTTTTATATAAAATATGTGTACATAGGCCAGTTATGATAATATTTCTATTTAATAAGCACCTATGCAATGTTGACTCCAAATTTTTGTTTTGTTTATCAGTGTTTCTGGGTGGAGTTCAGTGGAAATTTGTTTTTATCTATTGTCTAAGAGCTTAGGAATAAAAAACAGTGAAATAATGCTTTTCGAATAAGAGTATCGATAAAGGAAAAGGTGCTTGACCGCTCAGTTGTATAGGATTTCTCGATTTCATTATATCGTGTTGTTATGTAAAGTCACGAATGATAATGTTCGGAAATAATATGTTGGAATGTAATCTTCTGAGATCAAACGATGTAGCTTTAGAAATTACGTTAGAGTGTTATTATGATTATTGCGAAATAAAAATCGTTAATTGTGTAATAATTTTCATTCCAGTTTTCTTATTTATAGTCTTCCATGTAAATTTGACAGGAATAAATGTAAGACTTGATATGTTTAATACATTACTGAATAAAATTTTCAATGAACATGGAAATGCTTTTATACTGATTGAACCTGGAAAAGGAAACGCGATTTTCTCGATACCAAGTTAACGGAAGAAAAAGTTTTTTAGGTATTTGTTTAGGAGGCTATACCAAATTTCATCTCGAATTATCATTTCGAATCCTCGAGCACAACCTAAATATCATGTATAATCTTCAATGATTACTATAATTCAGAAATTTCATCACATTTAGAAAATTTTCCAAACGATCGCACTTTCACGAAATTCATAAATTATAATAGATTAATAGATTACCAATATTTGTAAAATGCTCAGATTTGCAAAATTTTAGTAATTACAGAAATTTTGAGCGTTCTGAATATTTGCAACAAAAAATAGTTGACAAAATTTATTCACAAGTATATTATAATTTAGAAATTACGATATTAATAAGTTAATTAAATTATAAGAAAGGAAAAATTCAAAAATAAATTCAGTGAAAAACTAGCATAAAAAACCTGAAAGTTTTTTAGTGTAATATTATTCAAAACTTACTAAGTATAACGTATAACTTTAGAAGTGAAAAAATTGCAAAAAAAACTTAAGTTCGAATAAACATTTAAAATAAAACAGTAAAACAATTCTACAAATAAAATTATAGTTTATCATATCTGGAAATCAGAAATACTGCTATTTATAACTTAGTAATTACTATAAATCATCGCAAATTTTCAAAGTTGAAATTTCTGTAAAGAAAGTTGCATTAATTGAATATACATGCATTGAAATTCAAAATTGTAGTAATTCAATGTAGATTCAATTACAATATAAATATTGATAATTTTTTATTTCAACGCATTTCAACTTCCCTAAATTGTAGTATATTTTTCCACATAGTTTTAAAAGTTAACAAATACAGACTCGAAATTGTTATTGAAGTGTCTTCAATTTTGATTTGTAAGATTCAACGAAAAAAATCAGAGGATTCGTTATTTTCAACAAAAAATTGAATGCGAAAAAAAATTTAATGCCTACTTTGGGTAAATCATCGTTTGCAACAACTGTTTGCTCGCTGGACATAATTGCAGTATTGATCCGCAAATATTCCATCAAATCGTGGTCCAGGGACACCAACTCGAGTAATTTCACAAATAATGGTCCAAGTGAATCTACTCTTTGAAATAAAAATGTATTATTGATACATATTTTTATTTATTCTTAATTATTTATTAAGTTTTAAAAAAATGGGAAACGTTCGATTGATGACTTTTCATTTTCCAAGGAAAATTTAGGATCATAGTTTTCTTGATAACAGAGATTTTTAAAATACTTGCACCATAATTTTCAAATAAAAGTAGATTTTGTCAATTTACATAAATTTTTTTCAATAAAATTTGAGGTAATTGGAAATATTACTACACATTTTTTTTGCAATTCTATCACTCTCACCATTTCAATAAATTTTAATTTATAAAAATTACAAAACATTAATATTTCAAAGGTGTCAGTGATTCTTAATGACTCATACTTTTTTTTGTGATTTCTGAATATGAGTTAAAAATGCAAGAGACAAAAAAATTTTATAAATTTTTACGAATTCGATAGTTCAGAAAATTTTAATAATATGAATAAATGTTTGGAGACTACACCGAGAGAAATCGCCTCTGTTTGTGTCAACCAGCAGAAAATATCTAGTTCAAAAATGCATGTTGGGAACTCTAAGAAATCTGGTTTTCTCAACTAACAAAACTAGTTGTATCATCAAGAATTTGATAACTGAATGTAATAACCAGCAAAACTAGTTGAAAACGTCTTCAACCAGAAAAGCTTTCTGTGCCACCTTGATTATATTGTCCGTGCAAACAACAATTCTGGTTGCTGCGTCTAGAATCAGTCACAATCACTGTATCAACTTATACTTATCAATTATTTGAATATTTTAAACATTCAATATCTTTTTCACTCATTTTAGTATTTGTACATAACAAAATTGGGTTTTTCAATAGTTATATGTGCATAATAATTTTAAAATATATTTGAAAAGATTTAAATTTAAAAAGGAATGAATTAACATTTTTTAAAAATATTTAAAAATTCTATGAAAAGTAGATATCATTACATTTTATCATTTGTTTTTAAATTATCAGTTGCTTGTTTTACCCTGGCGATCCTCCTTCCACTCACAAGAGTGGAAGATAAGTGGATGATTGGTGCCCCTGGCGATCTTCGCGCGAGAGTTCTTGAGAGACATCTCTCAAGAACTCTCAAGATCTCTCAAGAACTCTCATAGGCGTAAAAAGAGGGTTTATACGCTCATTTCCTTCTGATGAAATTGCAGTATTATGATAATTTATGCCTTTTTTTTTATTTACTTTTTTCAGTTTCTAAAATGAGTATGCGGACAGGTTTACGTTTCCTATCTTACCAACCAAAGGTTGATAATTCACAGTTTACGCGTAGATAGAGCACGACCTAATATTCATATTTAATTAAAAACTATGGAATAACTAAACATCATTACTTATTTTTATTATAATTATATTTTTACAAATCTGAATTACTTGATAACTGTAAGGGTGAAATTTCTATAACATATATATAATTTATATAGAATAAACTATTGTATAAAATGAAAAGTAAAATCATTATATAAATTACATATAATTATAATGAAGTATATAATATAATGATATGGTATAAATAATTATAATTATAATAAATATTTTACACACACACATATATAATAAAAAAAATTTTATCTCCGTGCATAGACTTTTATTAAAGTAAACTGGACTCATATTAAAATTATGATATTCTGATAACTTTTCAAGTTCATTTTAGTTATTCTAGAATAATTCCGAAATTTCGGAGTGTCCAAGTTTTAAAATTTTTAGTTTCTCGCAACTCTATAACTTTGAGATCTTTCAGAATTATAGAATTTTTCATAAGTACAGAATTTTCAAAATTTCGAGTTTCCAAAAATTCATAAGAGTTATGTAGCTTCCGATTTCGAAAAGTGTTGGTAGTCTTCAAAATTATGAAAAATTTTGAAAATAATAAAATATTGAAAATTTTTTATCTTTTTCCTTTGTTGATTTTCTAAACTTTTTAAGCGTCAAAAACTTTAAAATCTGGAATTTATGAAAATCATGAAGTTGTGGAATTGTCGAGTTGTTGGGAAAATTCGACGATTTTCATCACATTTCACCATGATTTTCCAGAATTTTTTTTGTTTTTTTGTTATAAGTTAAAAATTGCAACGCGTAGCTATGTTAAAAATGGATTTTTTTTGCGATGGATGGTGTGCCGCTATATTTGTTTTGAAGTACTATGAGAAAAGTAAATGCTTAAGTTTTTTTCTAGGTAAAAAAGATTTTTCGCTTGAAAACGTTTCGATGTTAATTGACGAATCAATATAAATTTTCTAAAAACTCACAGTTTTCAGAATTTTCAAATTTTCCTGTATCAGATAACTACGTCTTTATTTGACATTCTGAAAATCTGAAATTCATTAAGCTATAAAATTTCGAAAAAGTTAATATTCAAGAACTTTATCATTTTTCCTAATTTCAGAGTTTTCAATTTCTAAAACTTGAAAAGTTTGAACACTCGAAATAGCTAAAACATAAAAATCTACAAATATTTCAACATTTTCAAAATTTCTTAAAACTTCGAAAATTACCGAAACTTTCTGAATTCGGAAAAAAATTCTGAAAACTGGATATTTCTAGAATTTCATTCTTATAACAAATTATGTAACTCCGAAATATCCAAAGCTTTAAAAGTTGAAAAAATCAAAAAGTTCACAACTCAGACAGTTCAAAATTTTTCAACGCTCGTCATAACTTTAGAATTCTGAAATTTCAAAAATGACTGAAACTTTGTAAATTTACAAAGTACATTATTATTTTGAATTCTAGAATTCTGTAATTTCTCGAGTTTCAAGATTTGGAAAATGTACAAAATAGTTCGAAAAGTAGTAGCTCTATATTTTGCAACATTCCCAAAAATTTCGTAATTGCAGAATTTCTCAAATTACTAAAGCCTCTCCAACTCATTAATTTCAAACCCTGAATTCATTTTTTTTATATAATTCGCATGAAATTCGCACGATTTTATGTCCGAAATCCTGACGAAATTCGCAGGTCGCACATTCGTGCGAATTCCATGCTAATATTTCGCCAACTTTTACAAATCGTCCATATTTTAATAAGTCACACGTTTAAATGGACCCCCGGGGGTTGAGAAATCAGACATTTGTGACAAAACGTGAAGGGTCAAACAAAATTTCTTTGAACTTTTAAAATTACCAAAACTTTTCTAATCCGGAAAGAAATTCCAGAAACTTGACATTTCTATAACTCCATACTTATAATTAATTCTGTATTTCCGAAAGATCTAAAACAAAAAAAAAATAAATAAAAAACCGCGCGAAATTCCAGAGTTTTGCGGCATTATCAGAATTTGTAAAATTTGCTAACTACATAATTATCTAAAATTCTAGAATTTTCAAGTTTCTAAAACTTTTTAGATCCCACAACTGGAATTATAATAACAAACAATATTGTATTACAAACAATAGCAATATGTGGGAGAAAAAAACGAGAGCCAGACGGACAAAATCTTTCAGGCGATGTGATCTATAGGAGTCATTAATTACCCTTTTTGGCTATTTAACTCCCTGCCCGAGAACATGATCCAAATTTTGGTGTACAGTGTTATTGGCGTTCTTTCTTTTTTGCGATAAGTAATTTTTTGTTCATTGAATGTTATACCTTTGACTATTCGATAACTATCTCTAAATGATTAATTAGTGGACAATAACCTTTTCCCGATAAAACAGTTTGAACGAAATTTGTGCAAACACGTTTACATGCAAACGTTTGCACAAAGTTTGTATGATTTTTGATCATAGGTGCGTCCGCACGTTTTTGCAAACCATTTGTGCAAAGTTTGCACGAAATTTGCTAAAAAATTCGGTCTTACCTTTAATGCAAACATGTTCTATCAGGGTTCATTATTAATAAAGAGGTTAATTTAAACGGATCATTTAGTGGATAACCTGGCAATTCAGGCCCGTGCTGAAGGGGGGGGAGGGTCGGTTCAACCCCTCCATTGACAAAATTTTTTTTTACAGAAAACGAAATTATTATACAAAACTAAAATAAATACTCTAGACGTAATTCTCAATTTAGTCTGGTCTATTTCACCCCGCTTTTTTGGAAATCAAAAAACTAAAACTCCTTTACAATTCAAACAAACTCTGGAAATTCGATGAACTTCAAGTTTCATTTCCAGATTTTGAGAAAATAATAGACACGAATAAAACGTTCTCGAATCCCATGATACTTGATTTTTGATCGAAATATACTTAATAAAAAATTTTAATATTGAAAGTTTTTAAGTTTTTCAAAGTTTTGTGAGTTCTCAAAACTTACGAAATTCTCGAATTTTCCAAAATTCTAAAGATTTGAAAGTTTTCAAGGATTTTTTAAATCTTTGAGAAATTTTGGAAAGATTCACGAAATTCTAAAATTCTCAGAATTCTAAGAAATCTCTAAATTTAACTAATTTTTAAAACATTTTGAATTACTATTCTGTAATTCTGTGGAATTGAAAATTTTTCAAAATCTCGAAAACCGTAGAAAACTTGAAATTATGAGAAATTACTACGCTTTCGAATCATACAAATTTTAAATTCTGGAAATTTACAATTTTTCAGAAATTGTGAAGAATTTACATTTTTATTACATATCTTTAAATTTTTCAAATTCATGAAATTTTATTTTCCCATGTACAGCTGTTTCAAATATAAGGAATTTGCAAAATCTCGAAATTTTTACTACTTCCAAAGTTTTTAGGAGGTGAAAAACTTTTTAAGTTTCTTAATTCGAATATTGAAAATATCGCGTTCATCAAAATGTTGCGATTTTTCAGAATCCAGAAATTTCCAGATTTGTAAAGGTATCGAAAAATTAAGAAGTTCTTCGAATTTCGGAGATTTTCAGTGACTTTGAGAATTGTCAGGATTTGAAAATATATTTCGAATCTTCGAATTTCTGGAAAATTTGAAAATACCTAATATTGCATTTTAAAAACTGAGAAACTGAACAGTCTTCATTAATTTGAGAAAATCCTTGTAAAAAACCTTCTTTCCGGAACACCTAAAAACATTCTTGCCCCTCCATCGTAAAAATTTTTAAATGTAATATTTTTCAAAACTGCTGCTAATAATTTTTATCATTTCGCCGTTTAGAGAATCTGCAAAACTAAAAATTCTCCAAAATGTATGAAGACCATAAATGATTCCCATAAGAAACTCGTATTTTTCACACATTTCATGCTACAGCGCATACCATTAATGTCGCTGTACGTCGCTTAGCATCGGTTTAGTCAGAAAAGTTATGAATAATCATTTGTTGCTAACAATGTGCACAACAAAAAGTGTTCAGAAAGATTCAATGATAATTCAACCCTTTGTGCGCTATCAGCACTCACAACAAACCATCCCCCAAATTTTCGACTATTTTTGTTTATTTAAGGAAAAATATTAACAATACGAGTAAAAGTGTAATAACTAAAAATGTGAAGCTTATTTTTCTCTACAAAAATGATATCTCGCTTTTTTTTTCGAGAAACCAACCGTTAGTGAGTTGTATGGAAAATAAAATTTCACCCCTTTTTCCTAAATTGCGGCCGAACGGCGGGGGATTGGGGATACGCAAATTGAGTTTTAAGCTTGTCTCATGACCCTTTACGCTTTAAGATTGCGAAAATTGACACACCCCAGAAATCACTAGATAGGGTCTTTTTTTCGCCCTATTGACTGGACTAATTGGTACGTTTGCAAGGTATTCATTATATGATTTAAATATATGTGACGCGATTTGAGGAAAGATACCTTAGGGTACAAATCGTCTAGGTCTACTTTCTAATGCCTTTGAGACATATAATGTGCCTAAACGATCGGTACCCTAAGGTATCTTTTCACAAATCGTGTCACATATAATTGTAAAAGTGGTATATGTTTT